>QXTE01000051.1:5720833-5948326 GCA_003942145.1 Platysternon megacephalum
AAATACATCAGAAGCAGAAAGCCTGCTAAACAACCAGTGGGGCCACTGGACGATCGAGATGCTAAAGGAGCACTCAAAGACGATAAGGCCATTGCGGAGAAACTAAATGAATTCTTTGCATCGGTCTTCACTGTTGAGGATGTGAGGGAGATTCCCAAACCTGAGCCATTCTTTTTGGGTGACAGATCTGAGGAACTGTCCCAAATTGAGGTGTCATTAGAGGAGGTTTTGGAACAAATTGATAAACTAAACAGTAATAAGTCTCCAGGACCTGATGGTATTCACCCAAGAGTTCTGAAGGAACTCAAATGTGAAATTGCAGGACTACTAACTGTCATCTGTAACCTATCATTTAAATCAGCTTCTGTACCAAATGACTGGAGGATAGCTAATGTGATGCCATTTTTTTAAAAGGGCTCCAGAGGTGACCCTGGCAGTTACAGGCCAGTAAGCCTCACTTCAGTACCAGGCAAACTGGTTGAAACTATCATAAAGAACAAAATTGTCAGACACATAGATGAACATAATTTGTTGGGAAATAGTCAACATGGTTTTTGTAAAGGGAAATCATGCCTCACCAATCCACTAGAATTCTTTGAGGGGGTCAACAAGAATGCGGACAAAGGAGATCCAGTGGATATAGTGTATTTAGATTTTCAGAAAGCCTTTGACAAGGTCCCTCACCAAAGGCTCTTAAGCAAAATAAGCAGTCATGGGATAAGACGGAAGGTTCTCTCATGGGTTGGTAACTGGTTAAAAGATAGGAAACAAAGGGTAGGAATAAATGGTCAGTTTTCAGAATGGAGAGAGGTAAATAGTGGTGTCCCCCAGGGATCTGTACTGGGCCCAGTCCTATTTAACATATTCATAAACGATCTGGAAAAAGGGGTAAATAGTGAGGTGGCAAAATTTGCAGATGATACAAAACTACTCAAGATAGTTAAGTCCCAGGCAGACTGCGAAGAGCTAAAAAAGGATCTCACAAAACTGGGTGACTGGGCAACAAAATGGCAGATGAAATTTAATGTTGATAAATGCAAAGTAATGCACATTGGAAAACATAATCCTAACTATACATATACATAAATTAGCTGTTACCACTCAAGAAATAAATCTTGAAGTCATTATGGATAGTTATCTGAAATCATCCACTCAATGTGCAGCGGCAGTCAAAAAAGCAAACAGAATGTTGGGAATCATCAAGAAAGGGATAGATAATAAGACAGAAAATATCATATTGCCTCTATATAAATCCATGGTACGCCCACACCTTGAATACTGCGTGCAGATGTGGTCGCCCCATCTCAAAAAAGATATATTGGAATTGGAAAAGGTTCAGAAAAGGACAACAAAAATTATTAGGGATATAGAATGACTTCTGTATGAGGAGAGATTAATAAGACTGGGACTTTTCAGCTTGGAAAAGAGGCGACTAAGAGGGGATATGATAGAGGTCTATAAAATCATGAGTGGTATAGAGCGACAAAGAGTCCTGTGGCACCTTATAGACTAACAGACGTATTGGAGCATAAGCTTTCATGGGTGAATACCCACTTCGTCGGGGTACATGCATCCGATGAAGTGAGTATTCACCCACGAAAGCTTATGCTCCAATACGTCTGTTAGTCTATAAGGTGCCACAGGACTCTTTGTCGCTTTTTACAGATCCAGACTAACATGGCTACCCCTCTGATACTTGAGTGGTATAGAGAAAGTAAATAAGGAAGTGTTATTTACTCCTTCTCATAATACAAGAACAAGGGGCCACCAAATGAAAATAGGTAGCAGGTTTAAAACAAACACAAGAAAGTATTTTTTCATGCAACGCACTGTCAACCTCAGGACCTCCTTGCCAGAGGGTGTTGTGAAGGCCAATACTATAACGGGGTTCAAAAGGGAGCTAGATAGATTCATGGAAGATAGGTCCATCAATGGCTATTAGCCAGGATGGGCAGGAATGGAGTCCCTACCCTCTGTTTGCCAGAAGCTGGGATTGGGTGACAGGGCATGGATCACTTGATGATAATCTGTCTGTTCATTCCCTTTGGGGCACCTGCCATTGGCCACTGTCAGAGGACAAGATACTGGGCTTGATGGACCTTTGGTCTGACCCACTATGGCTGTTCTTATGGGTCCTGTCCTCCCTGAGCCTGGGAGATCCATAGCAGCTAGGCCAGGATAGGGGCCAGTGCTGGGAGGGGCAGGCAGAGGCCAGGATAGGGGCCAGTGCTGGGAGAGGCTGGCAGAGGCCAGGATTGAGGCCAGTGCTGGGAGGGGTGGAGGGGCTGGCAGAGGCTAGCAGGGCTGGATTAACCTTTTGTGGGACCCCATGGAGGCAATGGAGCATGGCGCAGTGAGATCAGTCCCCAAAGTGAGGGGCCAGCCAGAGGGAATGGGGCATGGCATGGCAGGGGAAGCCCCGCTCTGCCCAATGCGAGGGCACTATTTACAAACTGGCAGTTGCCAGACACACAGTGGCCTGCCCGGCCCTGTGCTGCCAGCATGTCCCTACCCCTCAGGGGCAGGCCCATGCCACACCACACAGCCCCCCCGCCCCGCCCAACACCCCTGAACTCCCTATGGACAGAGGCCCCCCAGACCCACCCAAAAATGCACAGTGCCCTGCACAACACCACCTCTGCTCACAGCCCCACCACAACTGCCCAGCACCCCCCACAGAACCCCTACTCCCTATAGGGGCCACTTCTGGGAGGGGTGGCAGGACTGGCAGAGGCCAGCATAGTGGCCAAGGGTGGGAAGGTTGGCAGAGGCCAGCATAGGAGCCAGGGGCGGGGGGATTGGCAGAGGCCAGCATAGGGGCTAGTGCTTGGGGAGGGACAACCAAGGAACCAGTTACATCCATGGTCTATTCCCTCGGCCCAAGTCTGCCCCCCTATAACTGCAGGACAGTTATAGCAGCTTGATAACACACCTCTCATCGCATCTTTCACACCCTCCCCTTCCATCCTGAGCACTGTACATGGCCCAGGACCCACCCATCAACACATAGCGCTGTGACCAACAGTGAGAGCAAGATTGAAAAGAGGACGTGCACTACCTAGGCAGGCCATTCATTCAGTTTTAAGCCAGACAGTCCTGTTTTCAGTACTGACAGAGGGTCATGCTCTTTAAAATGGTGTCCTCTGTGCAACATAAGTTAGCACACACTGTGCTTGAGAGGTCATGCTGGCGGAGGGCTGGCCCACAGTGTTCTGGAAGTACCTAGATGACCAATATTCTGGGGATCTGTCAGTGGTCATCCTAGAACTACACCTGAGGCCTGGGGTGTGATTTTTTTTTAAATGAAATTTTTATACCTGCAAATATTATACCTTTATAATTTTTATTACCTATACATTTTTATACCTGCAAATATTATACCTTAAAAATTTTTATACCTGCACAGATTTGGCAACACTGTCACTCCACATGTATCATTGTGCTGCACACTACTTAGGACTTTACTGCAACAGCAAGGACAGAATTCCCACCCTTCTGTTCCACACAGGGTGACCAGACAGCAAGTGTGAAAAATCAGGATGGGGGTGAGGGGTAATAGGAGCCTATATAAGAAAAAGACCCCAAAATCGGGACTGTCCCTATACAATTGGGACATCTGGTCACCCTAGTTCCACAAGTATGAACTAAAAGAAGAATCTAGCAGAACACAGGGTCTGTGACACACAGTTGAGCAGTTCTGATTCTATCCAGTAGATGGCAGTGACGTACATACACAGGCCAGTTTATTATAGTAATGAATGCAATTGAGACAGCGCTGGTGTAAAACAAACTCTTGCTGGTTGCTTAGATAGGTTTTGCTGCATGATATAAAAAAATAAGCAATGTTGTATTAATTTCTCTGAAACAAGGTAACACTGCAGATGTAAAATGTTTTGTTAATGCTAAGTATGTTGCAAATATGAGCTTCATCATTCTCCTACCAATGCTGTGAAGTGGGGGAAGTACAGTCACCCATTGTTTAGACTGGGAAACAGAGGCACTGAGCAGGTGAGCAGTTTGCACAAGATCACACAACAAATTATTGGCACAGCAAGGATGAAAACCAGGAAGTCTCTGGCTCCTATTCCCTCTCCATAACTTATAATAAGGTCAGTGTAGGCCAGGGGCGAATAGGGATCTCAAATTAGGCAGAGTTGACAGACTGCTAGCATCAGGGCCGGCTCCAGGCACCAGCTGAACAAGCAGGTGCTTGGGGCGGCCACTCGGGAGAGGGGCGGCACGTCCAGCTATTCGGCGGCAATTCGGCGGAGGGTCCCTCACTCCCGCTCGGAGCGAAGGCCCTCCCGCCGAATTGCGGCCGCAGATCGCGATCGCTGCTTTTTTTTTTTTTTTGCGCTGCCTGGGGCAGCAAAAACCCTGGAGCCGGCGCTGGCTAGCATCATTAATCCTTTTAGGCAGATACCATTTAATGGCCTATTCTAACAAAGGCTGGGTTCTATACTAGTGTAGGGAGTCTCAGAAGGTACTAACAGTGATTCCCCCAAGTGACAGTGACCCCCTCATAATTTGTCCCCCACACTTTAAAATCCAACTGTCTGTAGAAACCATTGATTGTATCTATCCTGTGAAAGATACTATGTGAAAGATTACTATGTAAAACTTACAAACAAGTTAATTGACTTTGTTCTTGAAGTAATTGATACAATGTAAACAAACACTATAAGCCATTAAGTGACTTTCACTTCATTGTAATAGCAATGGCTCCTAGGACAGACCCCCTCCCTGTGTGATTAAAGGGCCGGGAGTCTCAAATGAATTAGCACACACCCCGAAAGTGGTGGAGACAGCAAATTAAGATATGGAATGTATGCTGATGAATGCTTGATATACATGAATGGTTAGGAAGGTGCCAGCCTAGAAAGGGAGGATCCATCGGCCGAAGAATGTGTCAAGTGGACCACCAGAACCCCCGGAGGGTAAACTGGGATCCACCCCATCACCTGCAAGGATGAGAAACACAAACTTTGGACAGTTTGGAGCCACCAGGAATGTGCCCAGGAATGTGCCATCTGCTGATTGAGTCAGCAACAGCAGGATGAAACAGCTCCCATAGACTAACATAGGAATTAATTCCTATAAGAATGGACTCTCAAGACTGATGATTTTGAGTCTCTGGTTCTGCTGCCAGCCTCCAGGAGCATCAGGTGCACCTAGTTGGGTTTGGTCCTGCTTTGAGCAGGGGGTTGGACTAGATGACCTCCTGAGGTCCCTTCCAACCCTGAGATTCTATGATTCTATGACACAGACTCAGCTCCCTCCTCATGACCAAGATACCTGGCCAGTAACTTGGCATGAGCAACTTCTAGCCTGGTAACTATAACACCTATATAGAACTTGAATGAATGATTGTGTGAATGAATATATATATATATGTGTGTGTGTATAAGGAATAAGTAGTGATAGGAATAAGTAGTCAAACAACGTTGTTTACTGTTATCTTTTATGTTATTATGGTATTTACAATAAATGTGGCATCTTTGCCTTATCCCTCTTAATAAGATCCTGCTGGTTTTTATTGGTATAACACTAGTAGTGTTTGATTTTATGGCCCAGGTGAGGGCGTAACAGGATTTTTTTAAATGTAAAACTGTTTTAGGATGACATAATGAATCAGTAAGATGAATGTCACCAGGGAAACAATTCCACCACACTGAGCAAAGGCCCAATACCAGGTTCTCTAGAAAGGCACTAACATGGTTTCAAACTTAATTGTGGTTACTCCCAGAGACTGAGCACAAGTTGTGGATAGGTGTGCAGAGAAACAGCAGCAAACAAATCACACAAATATGATCGCTTTCTAGATTAGGGGGCCTTAAATGCCAAGGTAAAAAAACCTTCCAGCTCAATACTTTTAGCACAAGGTAGAAGGGAACACCCAACAGAATCATCTGAGAAAAATCACAAATCCTCAGAGACCTCCCAAGACATGATAGTGGAGAGGCTGGAGTTTAGGCAAGATGGATGCAAAGTAGACACAAAAGCCTGCTACAGTAGACAAACCGGGGGGGGGGGGGACGGAAGGGGCGGGGGGAACAGAAGCGCACACCAGAGTTTTGGCTGAGTTGGTGGTTAAGCAAGCACAGGTTATTGAGATCAGCCCAAAGAATACCAGGGAGAAGCGTGGTGAAAAAGAGAGAGATGGCAGAGACCACAGGGCAAACACGACTTTGTGACAGGAGGCCGTTGTCGGTGTTTTTAAATGCTTTCATCAGGAAGGTTACCTGTGTTCACTGATAAACTGTTGTCTAAAGGAATAATTGCTGGTTTTGAAAGTAAATTCTAAGGAGCATAAGGAGTGCAACACCACAATGTGGTGAGGGGAGATGAGCACAACTGAGGATGTCAGAGAGTCCAGAATATTCCTGTAAATGCATTAAATTCAAAAGCAAGAAGAGATTAGCCAGCCCCTGGAATAACTGGTTCTCTATCTGATACTACTTCTTCTCTAGCACTGCCTCAAGATCAGATACAGAGCAGCAGCCCCTCTTTTCCTCCAGCTACCTCCTATTTTCAGTTCTCTCCAAGTCTGGATCTCCTACCAGTGTAAATTTCCTGTGTCCTGCCCACCATCTGCAATACCATTGCTACACCCTCGCAGACTTTGAGCTCTGTTTTCACTGCAGCTGACAGAAACAAAGCTGCCTGGACTCATTCACTCCACTGCTAATCGGCAGGCAGCAAATGAAAAATAAACCAGATCAAGAGCTCTGGGGCCATCAATGTCTCTGTGCACTGACAGGCAGCAGGAAGTAAATACAACGGAACAGGAGGCGAAAATTGACTTTCGCTCACTTGAACTTTGCTCTGGGAGAGCAAAGAAAAACCCCTTTCCTTGTGTTGGGCAATAATCATAGGCTCCAGCAAGCATTCCATGTAGAATAATGCATGACATGCTATTTCTGTAAGGAAGTCAGGCAAATATAGAGACAGCTCCTTGCAAGAAGAGGGCAGTGATCCAGGAAGGCAGAAAGAGATATGGACAAGGTCTGAAGGAAAGGAAGAGTTGACATTTTAAAAGCAGTGAAGGTGGATGCAAGGAATTTTATAGATTAGTTACAATGAATGGAGAAGGGAAAGGGGTAGGTGTTAAAACGAAGAGGCAACTGATATTGCATTTGCAGGTAAAACTGGCTACTTTGTATTGTTTATCAAGTCCATCAATGCATTTACATTTCTTCAGTTAAACACAAGCATTGCATTCTGTATCTGTGATAAAAACATACCTAGCTGATATCAGACTCTGCTGCTGCCTCAGTTTCCCCATCTTGGGGTTCTCAAGAGACTGTCCCCAGACTCTTGTACAAATAACGCCCTTTTATGGGGTCTGGTTTATTAAAACAACACAGTTTAATTGGCAACTTAAACCAAAACCAGTCTTTCCCCAGCTCCACAGTTTTGTCAGCTCCTGGCTGGGCTCAACAGTTCTTTCCCCAAACCACAGGTGGTGCTGCCTGACAATTCCTTAAGCCTCTTCAAGCTATTTCTCCTCTTACAGTTTCTGCTGCTGTCCTTCACTGCATGTCACTCTTGCTAGGCATTTTCACCTGGCTGGCATAGAGAGCCCCATCTTCTCTAACCCTGAGTCCCATGCAGGTCTTTCTTCTCTCAGTGATGGAGTAGGCTCCCTCTCACAGCAAGTCCCACCCATGAGGCCATCAGGTGATCCTGGTCACTTGACCCAACCACTGTGACTGCCACAAACCCAAATCTGTCCTCTGGGGCCAGATAACTAGCTACCCATGTTGGGCTGAGCCCAACTCCCTAATAGGGTTAGCCCACCCCGTGACAGTAACCCAAGAGCTTAGTGACATTTAAACACATGCTCCAAGCATAACTTTGAACTAACTGCCACATCTATGTCCACAACTCCTCCCAATGCAGAGCCACAATGGTTTTGGGACTGAATGTCTTGTTGAATGTTCATGGCAAGCCTGAAACACTATCTCCTTCTAACAGAGCCTAAGGATGGTATACACAGCTGCTTGCACAATCTCTCAGTCATTTCCTCATGGTCCCATGCAATTTCTGTCCCTGACTTCTGAACACCTCGTTCATTTCACTGTGTTTGATCCCCTGAGTTTTCAGGTTTAGGGGCTTCTTACACTTTGCTACAATCCCTTTTTTCAGGCATGAGCAAAAGCAGCACATGCACAAAAGTTTTGTTCTCACGCAGGGCCAGCTCTCTCTATCCATTTCATCTACTGAAAACCTAGTAGGAGCAAAGAAAATAAATGCACAATTTAGATCCTTCGCTGCAGACATTTTTAAAAGCGGGGCATGGGGCAAAGTTCAGTTCCACTATCTCACTCATGCCTTCATCTGGCACAATGGCTTGCTCTGAGCCTTCAGCTTGTCAGCCATGATATGGGCCACACCCCTCTTTCACCCAGCTGCCTCAATGGAAACCACCTGGCTCATGCTTTCAGGATCCTACACTGTTGCCATGGTCATACTCTAATTTGTAAGCTGTCACTTCTGCTCTGTCATATAAATACATTTAGGCTCAGTGTAATTTTATACAAACTTCTAAACAGCTTTTAAAATGACCAAATCTGCCTTTCCTCAGCATCCACCTCATCACCCAACCCAGTTCAGACCTGTTCATCTCACTGAGCTGTTCTGCTGCAGGCAGGAGTTCTCTCTGAACTTGGTCGGTGCTCACATATTCCACCTCTTCCTCCCCAGTTGCTGACTGTGAGGCTGGTGGGCTCTCCCTTGTATCTCTCGTTCACATTCTTCTGGCTCAAACACAGGCCTAAAAACCTGGACTGCTTTGTCGTGGAGATAGATGCTGGTATATGGTCCTGTATGGGTCACTTTCAGCACTCACTGTGGGAGGGGAGCATCTTGGGTCCTTCAGGCATCTTGGATGAGTCCATGCTTGCTCCCATTTGATTCCTAATTTAAGTCTTGTCTTGAAACTTATGTTTCCATCAGTGGGTGGAGTGATTTTTAAAATGGTGAACCAGGCCCAAAATCCAGCCTCACGGGATGAAACCCTAAAGCAGGCCTTCCGGACTCAGAACATGATTGGGGCTTCTGCAGATTCCCCTTCCTTCTGAAGCTGTAAGGTCTGTGCTCTACCCCTCAGGAGGTGCAGTACAGACCGCGCACCTTGGGAAGGGTAGGAGAAAAATGTAGTTTTAAGTCAAAATTGTGCCTCACTGCTTCTGGGCTTCCTCGGGGGGGGGACCATGCAAACCCTGGCATATGTGGGCCGTTCTAACTTACAGCAGCCTTGCCCAGCCACCCATGGGCTGCTCTGCAGCTCAGAACTGCAGAAGCACACAGCACTCTGGCCACCTGAAGCATGACCCTACACTGGAGCTCTGAGGGGTGCAGTGTAACACCAGGCAACCCTACGCTGCCTCTGTGCTGGGGGAATTCCCCCAGGGTGTGCTCTGTCTCCTCTCTCTCTCCTGGATCTACATACAAAGGCAGCTCAGGGACCAGAATCTGGTTCTCTGTTTACACCTGGCTCAGACCCACATTCTGCAGCAGAGATGAAATTCTCTGGATCTCATTACAAGCACTTACCTTAAAATCTCACCTTAAACCACCCCCTTCTACCTCACCTACACCTTATAATTCCCACCTGCTCACTCTGTATAAGAACTTGTTTTTCTGAATAGTCACCATAACACTTTACTGACTGCTGCAGCCTTATATTATTTAACTCTATAGTGCATTTTGGGAGTGCAGTTTGTGTGGGAGAAGCTGTCAAAGACAAAGTTAATTTTTTCAGCAGGATGCTTTACTGTATTGATAATAAAATAATAATAAAAAGCTGTTGCTTTTCATTTCCACCTACAACATATCACTAAAAATTATGCAGATGCATTTTAACTATATTGCTGGGTGTTTCTTCCTAGCCAGAAGTGTCGCTGCCATTGTGTTATTTTTTGATTTGCTCTCTCTGGTACCTACTGAAAAGACAATAGGAAAATTGGCAAAACAAAGGGAAAGAAGATGTCCTATGTGATATCATAATGAAATTGGGCAAAACAAAGAAGAACATTTAGTTGCTTGATTTTTTTTAAGCAGACATTAACAGTCTAATTTAACATCCTCTGAATCAATAGAACACTTGTCATTTATTCACATGTGGCACGGACCATTAAGGATGATTTTATTAGGGTTGGTATTGCCTTTATGCCTATACGTACATTCCACATATTTGAAAAGTGTGTGTGTATATAATATATATATATTTATTTTAAACAGGATACAAACTGCTTAAAGAAAAAGATTTCAGAAAACTTTCCAAGTGCTCCCTAAACGCCCCCCCATCTTTCTCTTTCCCCCAAACCCTGACTTTTGATGTTATTTTTAAAAGATTGGATGAGTGTATTTTTCCATAATCTTTAAAGACTTTATTTTCCTCTGTCATTTCTGTTTCACCAGATGTCTTCATCTTTGGTTAAGACAAACCAGAACATTAGCAGAGGGATGTTCCAGGTTTTACCTTTTTCATGCAAACTGCTCACACACAGCCTACTTTTCCACACAGAGGGTACAACTCCAAGCAGAGGGTTGTAGCAGCTCCTTTAAAAGCTGTTCTGTTTCATAAAAATATATGGATTTTTTAAATTGACCATAACAAATCTCTGGAACCATGGACTGTATATTTGACCTCTTCAGTATGTCATGAATCAAGAAGTCACAGGAATACCTGTTTAAATCATTTGGAGTCAACAAGCTCAACTCATTCCTCAGACATGTTCTATGCTACACAAATGTTCTCTTTATGTAACATTCTTTACCATATGGATGGTTGCTAGACAGGGCATATTTTGATGTCCTTTTTGAAAGGGAATAATTCCATGCCCCATCTGAAAAAGCAGCATGCTAGGACACCAACTCACCAAGCACTTGTGCTGAAGGACAGGCCCAGATTTTAAATTGCTAAAAATAAAGGGTGAGATCATGTTCTTACCACAGAGCCCAGGCTAAGGACAGCATGGAGCCACACTGCCTCAGAGGAAGCATGAAGAGGCACTGTGCTTTCTGGAGTTCTCAGTGTGCCGTTGCACCCCATAATGCTTTATAGAAATATGCTTATGAATATAAATATGACATAACTGGAATATGTTTTATGCTACATATGCCATGTAACATATCTCTGCAAAGGTTATGATCTACTATATTCATCCTATTTGTATGCATGTATCATTTTTGTATTTGAAGTTATGAATATTGGCTGTGTACTTGTTTGATTTTAAGTAGCCTCAGTGAAGCATTTGGTCAGCTTCTTGAGAAAAGACTATTCTCAGTAAGTGCCCAATTAAGAAACACGCTGACAATGGACCTTAATAGATACCAACCCACATCTGAGCTTTCCTGGGAAGTTCTGCAGAAAACTGAGTCATGCATGGACATGTGACTTGTCCATGTGACTCCAAAACTCCATTTTGTAGCTGGATTCTAGGGGGGGGGAGAGAGAGGGGTTTCCACCCACAAGAGAGAAACTATATAAGCCCCTGGGAAACCCCCCCCCCCCATTTTGTCTTCAGCTGGCTCAAGAGGTAGCCTCTCCACCTGCAAAGGATACCTGAAAGAAACTAGAACAAAGGACAGTAACCACAGGGGTGTGAGTGATTGCTGGACCCAGACTAGAAGGAGTCTAGTCTGTAAAATAAGCTTATTGGAACATCTCTGAGGGTGAGATTTCATCTGTAATCACTTTCTTACTGTATTAGGTTTAGACTTGCGGGTTTTATTTTATTTTACTTGGTAATTCATTTTGTTCTGTCTGTTATTACTTGGAACCACTTAAATCCTACTTTTTGTATTTAATAAAATCTTTTTACTTATTAATTAACCCAGAGTATGTTTTAATACCTGGGGAGGCAAACAGTTGTGCATATCTCTCTATCAGTGTTATAGAGGGCGAACAATTTATGAGTTTACCCATATAAGCTTTATACAGGGTAAAATGGATTTATTTGGGGTTTGGGCCCCATTGGGAGTTGGGTATCTGAGTGCTGGAGACAGGAACACTTCTTAAGTTGTTTTCAGTTAAGCCTGCAGCTTGTGGGGGACGTGATTCAGACCCTGGGTCGGTATTTGTAGCCTGGCTAGCGTCTCTGGCACAACCAGGCAGGGCACTGAAGTCCCAAGCTGCCAGGGAAAACAGGCTCAGGGGTAGTCTCAGCACATCAGGTGGCAGTTCCCAAGGGGGTTTCTGTGCTCCAACCCGTCACACTCTGGTTGTGCTGATGGGGATGGAGAGGGAATAATTTGTTACAATTCTTTCAAGAATGCAGCAAGCTTCCCACACTCACTGGCTAGTGAGTAGGGGATGGAGCCATAACTCTACCCACTCCGGTTGTGCTGATGGGGATGGAGAGGGAATAATTTGTTACAATTCTTTCAAGAATGCAGCAAACTTCCCACACTCACTGGCTAGTGAGTAGGGGATGGAGCCATAACTCTACCCACTCCCTGCCCCATTTTTGGCAAGTTACTCTCTCTCTCCACTACCACACAGTCTAGCCCAGAAGTAGTAGTATCCGCACATGCCTCCAGGAGAGAAGCAAGCCTCCCGATTGGTTGAGGAAAAGGGGGCAGGTGCTTTTACTATCCTGAGAAGAAAGTCCTATGTGAATTTAGCCAGTAGAGCTGTAGCACTCTGGAGATAGGCTGCTTTTTCTTCACCGTACCTTTAAAAAACAAAACAAAAAACCCCTCCTATATACATGTAAAACCCTCTTGATAGCACAACAACTTTGGCTTTTTTAAAAGCTTTGACTGGGGAACATTGTTTTTACTGTATGTCTCAAAGGATGTAGACAATCCACCCTTCATAACCTATGTAAGTATTTTGACTTTTCAGCCATGTTATGTGCAGGCAGTGCAGGGTTCTATTCATTTTGTTGTTTCATAAAATACACAAAGCATACTTTATTCCATAGCCTTTTACTGTAGTTAAGTCTTCCCAGTTTTTCTGCAGAAAGACTTGTTGGGTGTTTTCTAGGGTTTTGTTTTGTTTTGTTTTTGGTAAGTTATAGCTTTTATTGAAAGAGGAACAATAACTTTGATAACTCAGATGCCTTAATTAAACAAACACCTGCTTGAATTAAATGCACTTTGAGCCTGAATATTATCTGTCTTTTTAATTTCGCATCATTCCCCCTCCCTCTCTCCCTGTTCTACCTTGTATAATGCTGCAAATCCTTACTCATGAATGGGATTAGAATAACACATGTACATTTTAACTAACAAGCCCCCTCTTTTACATTTTTATTTATTATCTGAGCCATTCTCTTATAAGAAAAATTGTATAAAACTTGTTTTACAACATAGTATATACACAACTATAAACTGGCCCAAGGAAGTTTCTAAAGTTGTATTGATGAAACCAGTTATCGGTGACTTTCTTCAGGTTTATCATATTGATCACATATTGTGTGGTTGACACTTTTCTACTCCATCTTTTGTCTTCTCAGTTGACAGTGTCGGTTTAAATCTTTCATAATCTCATGTTTAAGTCCAAACTTCTGTTTTTCGTATACATCTAAATGTAACCTATTTATTAGTTGACCTATCAGAACTCTACGTAATATTATGCTTTTGTCCTTTTTCCTCCTATTTTCCTTATCTTTATATCTTAAATTTTAGTATAATTTTGATTATTGTTGAAGATGTTTCTCCCTTCCTTAGTATTCAAAAAAAAGTTCTAAAAAAATCAGGTTTGGTAGTGGGTGATGACCATCTTCCAGCAAACTCCAAAAAGTTCCACCAGATTCCTTAGTAGTTATCTTTTGGCCTTCTCCCCTTTAAAACTCTGACTTGATGAGTTAATTTTTCTAGTACCAGAATTTCCCACACTTTTTGATAGCAGTCAATAGCTTTCGGGGAGTCACTCCTCTTCCAACACCTTGCTATAGTAATTTTAGCAGCAACGACGAGATGAGCCATCAATTCTTTATGGCTTTTTTTTAAGACACTGAGTTTTCAGGACAATTTAATTCAAATACTAAAGGGTTATCTAACAGTTGACACCCTGTTATCTCCCTTATGGACCCCAACAGCTTTCCAAAATGTCTTCATTTTGGGCCCATCCACCATATAGAGAGAAATCTTCCCAATTTCATCACATTCTCTCCAGCATTTACCAATCCTGTACCATAAATCTATTTAATTTTAAGGGGAATTAGGGCCCACTGATAAAGAATTTTAACATAATTTATTTTTTTAATGTATTTATTGAGATGTGGGGGGCCATTGCTCCATATGTTCTCACATTGTTCAGTTTTGCTTGTCTATGCCCAGGTCAACTTTCCTTCTTTTCATAAACATAGGTTGTCTTCTCTAAGTAACAGTTAGAGATGACTTTGTATAGAATGGACAGTAAGCCTTTCTGTTTCATGGATGTAGGGAGCAGTTTTTCAAATTCTTTCAACTTTCTGCCTTTTTGTAGGGGTGA
Source organism: Platysternon megacephalum (assembly GCA_003942145.1). Taxonomy (NCBI): domain Eukaryota; kingdom Metazoa; phylum Chordata; order Testudines; family Platysternidae; genus Platysternon; species Platysternon megacephalum. The sequence continues at coordinate 5,735,283 of QXTE01000051.1, forward strand.
GTCAAAAAGTGTCTCAATGGTAGGTATTGATATACTGCAATTTTGATGTCTTTTGTGAGCTGTTGTATTTCATCAACTGATCTATATGGATTGTCTCTAAATAGTTGCCCAAAATTTGATATCCCTATACTTTCCCACACTGCAGAGGGAGGCAAAAAAACAAACAAACCAAAACAACAACAAAAAATTCCAATGTCACTGCCAGTCTGACCTGAGGGAAAAATTCCTTCCTGACCCTACATATGGTGTTCAGTTAGACTGTGAGTATGTGAGCAAGAACCAGCCATCCAAGCACCTGAGAGAGAGAGAATGCTTGATGCCACCTCAGAGCCCTGGCCCACCCTGCCCAATGCCCCATCTCCAGCCGTGGCCGGCCCTGATGCTTTAGAAGGAGATGAAAAACCCTCCAACAATACATTGGGGTGGAGGAGAAGGGACTTCCTTCCTGACCCCTGGTGGTGGCTGGCTGAAATCCTGAAGCATGAACTTTAGGAACATAAGAGAGAAACCGGAAGTAAGCCCCAGGGCTGTTGAGCCCTGCCCTCTACCATCACAAGCAACCCCGTCATACAGTGTAATTAATAAATTTGTCTAGCTCTCTTAAAACTAATTGTTTGCGCTCACAACTCCTGTTGGGAGGCTGTTCCAGAATCTCACCCCTCTGATGGTGAGAAACCTCCTAATTTCCAGCCTAAATTTGTTCATGGCCAGTTTATATCCATTTGTTCTTGTACCAACATTGTCCTTTAGTTTAGATAGCTCTTCACCCTCCCTGGTATTTTACCTCCTGAGATGATTTCTCTCTATAAACACATCTCCTATCAGCCTTCTATTTGCTAGACTAAACAAGCCAAGCTTTTCCAGTCTCCTCTCATAAGTCCTCCATTCCCCGATCATCCTTGTAGCTCTTCTCTGCACCTGTTCCAGTTTAAATTTATCTTTCTTGAACATGGGCGACCAGAACTGTACACAATAGTCCAAATGAGGTCTTACCAGTGGTTTGTAAAATGGCATTAATACTTTTCCTTCTACTGGAAATGTCTTGCCTACTACACCCTAGGATCGCATTTACCCTTTTCACAGCCACATCACATTGGTGGCTTATAGTCATCCTTTGATCACCTACACACCCAGGTCTCTCTCCTCCTTTATCTTTTCCAAGGGATGACCCCCAGTTTGTAGCAGAAATTGTTATTAGCCCCTATATGCATGACCCTTGCACTTCGTACTATTGAATTGTACAGTGAGAATTGAAAGAATAAAATGCTAAAGGTTATCTGCATAGGGAAGAAAGGGGTAATGCCCATTATGAGGCTAAAGGTGGCCTGAAGAATTTTGGCCACTCAGAAATGTATTGATTTATTTTGCTTCTGTTTAATATTAAAATATCAGACCCTGTTTTTGCTGGATGACTGGACAATTGGAGGGATTATGATGTCACATGATATTGAGAGGAGAAAGGTTTTTTAATTCTTTAAAACTCTTCACACCTGATTCTCTTCTCATTTGCACTGAATTTATACTTGTAGAACTCCACTGATTGCAGTGCATATTGTTGTGATTTACACCAAAGCAAGTGAGAGAAGAACCAGGGCTCTACAACTTTTGTTGTTTACTTTTTCTTATTTCCTGTTGTTAATAGACTCCAACCTGATTAACAGTTGGTAGAAAAATTCTTGTTTAAAGATTAAAAGACTCCAACCCCTTGGACTGAAGTCTGAGAACTCCTACCCCTTCTTGTTTCCTCAAGAAAAGCCAGAGATTAGAAGACAATATTCCTAATACTTCTAAATTAAAACAAACAAGCAAGGACATTCCTCTGGTATCCTTTATCCATCATAAAGCAGCAAAAAAGGGGACCAGCTTATTTGCTTCCTTTGCAGTTCTATCATTAAAAAAATATATACCGTATTAGAAAATGAGAAGCCTGTTAATGTTACTTGATCTTTTGTTTAATTCCTGTCAGCTAGGTTGTGTTGGCCTTGTTTTCTTCCATAGTCACGTTAATGATCGTTTTATCTGATTCCTCTCTCCTTTTCTATGTTTGGATTAAAGGGAAACTACTCAGCAATAACACAGAGGAAGGAAACAAAGGGCTGAATTCAGCTCACATATGCCAATTTCACATTAGTGGGAGGATATTCATTTCAGTGGAGTTGCTCCTGATTTACAAAGGTGGAAATGACAGCAAGAATCAGTGGGTTTTTTTGCTATGTCCTAATGCATCCTGCAACCTTCACTCAGGCAGAACTCCCACTGATGTCAATGGGAGCTTTGCCAAAAGTGTAAAACCTGTGGGTGAGAATTCCAAAGCCGACTTGAGGATTTAGGTGCATGACTGACTCCCATTTGTTTCACTGGGAATTGTGTGTCTAAAGCTCCTCGGTGGCTTTGAAAATCTCAGCCTGCAAGATTTAACAGAATCACAGAAATGTAGGGCTGGAAGGGACCTCAAGAAGTCATTTAGTCCACACACACCAAAGTAAAGTATTACAGAATCTATTTTGCAGGGTTTGTCTTTGAACTTCCCCCACCATCCAATGCCACCATTATGGCAGAATCATCACATGGGAACTTTATTTATTAATTATTATTATTTTGATGTCACAACCATTAGTAAGTTCTTGTTTTGACAGTTATTTTTGAGGATGAGTAATCTGAAATTAATTAGCATAGTGAAAATACACTGGCAGTGCTGGGTCACTATTATCCAATAAGCTGCAAGATACGTGCACACAGCATCTCAAGGAGAGCGGTGTTTTCATCTGTGATACCAGTAGGAAAAGCATCTTTTGGCCAGCCCTGGGTGTATATGTGAGTGTGGTCAGGACTTTTAGTTTTAATCAGACACCTTCTAGGCAGCTGATTGTTGGGCTGGTAGTACTTATCTTCTGCTCCCAGCTGCTGGTCCACACCTTTCCCCCCCATTTCCTTACCAAAGATTCCCAAAAGGAAGAGAGTAGGGATGGAAATTCTGACCTGGTTAAAGACTCCTATCACATCCTGTTGCTTCACTTTGCGTGTGTGTGTGTCTCAAAAGGAAAGGCAGAAACTGCCCAGTTGGTAGTATCAATCTCTGGAGTTTGCAAGGTGGCTAGGAGCCAACCCTTCCTGCTTTCTATAGCACATACTGCCCGCCTGATCAGAGGAGAGTGACATTAACCAGCAGAGCATTCTAGCACAAAACGGACACCCCATAGTCTGGAAGAGACAACATGCTGGATCAGATTCATTTGCTGGCTGCTGTGACGGTCCTGGGAGTCCTGGAGCAAGGTATAGTGATTGAATATGCATTCCCCACAATTGGATTAGCCAGTTTACATCCTTGCTGCTGTCCTTTTATTTGCATTAATTAATAGCTCCTGTGATGGGGTGTCTACCCCCACACAAGGCCTGAAGGGATAAATTAGGAGAATTAACCTTAGGCTGCACCTGGAGGAAACCCGGGGCATACTAGGTCCTAATTGCTGGTGAAGTCCAGGTGGGGGAGGAGCTGGGCAGGACCTATAAAGAGAGGAAGTTGGTAGGCTGAGGGGGTAGGAAGATCTGCTGTTATACTCCCTGATGCAAGGGGGAAAGAGTAGGAAGTGGTAATGCTGGCATAGGAAGCAGGCCAAGGAAGGAGCAGTAAGGGCTGGAAGAGTAAAAACTGAAAGCTGCTGGGTTGAGGGTCCCTGGACTGAAACCTGCTGTAGATAAGGTTGCCAACTCTCTAATTGCACAAAACAGAACACCCCTGGCCTGCCCCTTCTGTAAGGCCCTGCCCCCCACTCACTCCATCCCCCTCCCTCTGTTACTTGCTCTCCCCCACCCTCACTCACTTTCACTGGGCTGGGGCATGGGGTTAGGGTACAGGAGGGGGGTGAGGGCTCTGGCTGGGGGTGTGGACTACAGGGTTGGACCAGAAATGAGGGATTCAGGGTGTGTGTGGGGGGGCTGTGGCCTGGGGCAGGGGGTTGGTTGTGGGAGGTGGTGTGGGCTTTGGGGTGGCACTGGGGATGAGTGGTTTGGGGTGCAGGAGGGGGCTCTGGATTGAGGTCAAGGGGTTTGGAGTGTGGGAGCAGGCTCAGGGGTGGTGCAGCAGGGGGTGCAGGCTCTGGGGTGAGGCTGGGGATGAGGGGTTTCGGGTGTAGGAGGGAGCCAGGGCCGGCTCCAGGCACCAGCTAAAGAAGCAGGTGCTTGGGGCGGCCAATACCAAGGGGCGGCACTCTGGCCGCTATTGGGGTGGCACGTCCGGGTCTTCAGCGGCAATTCGGTGGCGGGTCCCTCAGTCCCTCTCGGAGTGAAGGACCTGCCGCTGAATTACCGCCGAAGAGTGGAGCGGCGTGATCGCGCTGCCGTGGCTTTTTTTTTTTTTTTTTTTTTTTTGCTGCTTGGGGCGTCAGAAAACCTGGAGCCGGCCCTGGAGGGAGCTCAGGGATAGGGCAGGGGGTTGGGGTGTGGAAGGGGATGCAGGCTCTGGGAAGGAGTTTGGGTGTGGGAGGAGGCTCGGGGCTGGGGATGAGGGGTTTGGGAGGTGGTTCCAGGCTGGGACCGAGGGGTTTGGGCAGGGGGTTGGGGTGAGGGAGGGGAGCACAGGCTCCGACTGGGGGTGCAGGCTCTGGGGTGGGGCTAGGGTGACCAGACAGCAAGTGTGAAAAATCGGGATGGGGGTGGGGGGTAATAGGAGCCTATATAAGAAAAAGACCCAAAAATCGGGACTGTCCCTATAAAATCGGGACATCTGGTCACCCTAGGTGGGGCTGAAGGGTTTGGGTTGCAGGAGGAAGCTCAGGGTTGGGGTATGGGGTTGGAACCTGCCTTAGCCCCGCTGCACTGCCGACCCGACTTTTAACGGCCCGGTCAGTAGTGCTGACCGGAGCTGCTAGGGTCCCTTTTCGACCAGGCATTCTGGTCGAAAACCAGATGCCTAGCAACCCTAGGTGTAAAGGGTGGGCGTGGGTTCCCCTACGTGTCACTGCTGAAGTGACACACTAGGGATAGCCCATTTGGTGGTGGTTGGAAGCAGACTTGGATGATACCCTGGAAGTGGGGAGAACTTTAATGTGACTTAGCCAGAGGGCGAAGCCATGAAGAGGAAAGTGCTGCAGCTCCTGGCATGTGAGAGGCCAGGAGGGGAACGACTGGCTGAGTGACTACAGGAAGGGGCGTCAGACCAGGTGGCAGAGATAATTCCTCAGATGAGCCACAAGGGCCAAGTGGTGAGTAAAGAAAACCTGGCTGTCAGTCCTGCTTTGTATATTCAATTTCGGCCATTGTTCCTGTAACTCCCCAGCTCTTCAGATGCTGACTGAATATTTGGGCTGGTTTTCTAAATGCATTAACCAGAAGGGCTGTCAGTGATGCCAGGGTAATAGGGTTGGGGAGTCTAAGGGAAGGACCTCTTTCTCAGGGCTGGTCTAAACCTAAAACTTAAGTCGACCTAGCTACATTGCTTGGGTCTGTGAAAAATGTTGTGGCCTGTGCGATGTAGTTAGGTCGACCTACTCCCTGCTACAGAAGCAGCTATGTCGATGGAAGAATTCCTCCGTTGAAGTCGTTACTGTCTCTCAGAGAGGTGGATTACCTGCATCAACGGAAAAAACCCTTCCATCGGCATAGGAAATGTCTAGACTACAGCGGCGTAGCTGTAACGCTTGTAGTGCAAATATACCTAGTCTCTAACACGTTGGGAATTTCTTGATACATCTTACTTTACAAATGTAGAAAGCTNCTACAGCGGCGTAGCTGTAACGCTTGTAGTGCAAATATACCTAGTCTCTAACACGTTGGGAATTTCTTGATACATCTTACTTTACAAACGTAGAAAGCTCCCCAGGAAACAGAAGAATCTCTCCATTTTACAAATACAGTAACTCCTCACTTAAAGTCATCCCGGTTAACGTTGTTTCGTTGCTGATCAATTAGGGAACATGCTCGTTTAAAGTTGTGCAATGCTCCCTTCTAACGTCTTTGGCAGCCGCCTGCTTTGTCCACTGCTTGCAGGAAGAGCAGCCTGTTGCAGCGAGCTGGTGGGGGCTTGGAACCAGGGTGGACCGGCAGCCCCCCTATCAGATCCCCTAAGTTCCCTGTGCTGCAGCCGCCCAGCAGCTATCAATTGCAGCTGTCCCTCCCCCCACTGCCATGTGCTGCTCCTGCCCTCTGCCTTGGAGCTGCTCCCCGAGCCTTCTGCTTGCTGTGCGGGGGGGTGGGGGGGGAGAGACAGGGAGGGGGGCTAATGTCAGGGTGTCCCCCTCCCCCTGCTCCTACACCCTACTTACCCCTTCTCCATATACAGCAGGGAGGGGACACGGAGGGAGAGAGACAGAGAGAGCCTGGGGCAGCAGCTGCTGTCTCAACTTCCTGATCCACTTAAAAAGACAATGCACTTAAGAGTGGGTCAGCTTACTTAAAGGGGCAGTGTGCATTTCTGAGAGGCTACATTAACAACAATGTGTTAACCCTTGAGGGCTCAGCCGAGTGCTTGTTCATCATTTAGCACAGGGGTTCTCAAACTGGGGGTCGCGAGGTTATTACATGGGGGATCGCAAGCTGTCAGCCTCCACACCAAACCCTGCTTTGCCTCCAGCATTTATAATGGTGTTAGATATATAAAAAAGTATTTTTACTTTATATGGGGGGGGGGGTCGCACTCAGAGGCTTGCTATGTGAAAGGGGTCACCAGTACAAAAGTTTGAGAACCACTGATTTAGCAGCAAGGCATTCCCTGGGAAATATTCCACCCTCTAACTTCACCACCTCAACCAAGCTTCACAATCATCATTGCTGTGAACAGTATTAAATTGTTTGTTTAAAACGTATACTGTGTGTATATATAATATATAGTTTTTTGTCCGGTGCAAAAAATTTCCCTGGAACCTAACCCCCCCATTTACATTAATTCTTATGGGGAAATTGGATTCACTTAACATCGTTTCGCTTAGTCGCATTTTTCAGGAACAGAACTACAACGTTAAGTGAGGAGTTACTGTAGGCTCTTTTTTTTTTTTTCCTGGAGGGTCCATGGACTTCAGTGCAAACAAAAAGAAAACTAAGCAATGTCACAACCACAGAAGAGTAGAGCGACCAGAGGCAATGGAGAAAAACCCTTCTGCAGGCAGGAAGCAAGAGGTTCTGGTAGGAAGGGAATCTCCCTAGATCTGGTTCCTCACTGCATGGTAAAAAACCAAGTGTCTGGTAAGGTTTTCAGAAATCAGTGTGCATGGTTTTCTGGCAGGTCCGACTTGGCGCTTGCAAACAGTACACAGGATTATCTGATGACATTGGCCATTTTTACATGCTTTCTAATGACCCTAGGCTTCCAATGGCTCCTACATAGGATACACACACGCACATGACTTCTTCCGAAACCCAGCTCACTGGACCCAGGGGTATGAGAGTCACGAGTGTGTGTGTGGTTGCCGTGGTGTGACCAAACTCAGGAGGTGAAAGGCAATAGTGTGTTCCATCAGATTCCTCAGTACTAGGAAATCTGGGACTTGGTACTAGGATGCAAATGAGAGAGCAATGTTTGTGTCTTTTCTTTCCTTGGAAAATAACAGGCCTGGTCTGTATAATCACTCTTTGCTCTGCGTATAAGTAGATTGTAATGAGTCCCCTTTGTCAACATAGTTGACTTGATGGTGGCCAGGCTGATTGTCTAAGAGTAATTGGATTCTACCGTGGTATTTTGCCATGTAGATGGGGCCACTTATCCATGCCTGTGTAGTCGGGTTTGCTTCCTTCACTAATGAAGGGCGGGGCTTGGATGTCCCTCAGTGCTTTCAGAACTTCCGGTTGTACGAACAGGCCAGATTTTGTAAAGGCAGCTATTGTAGTGGCTACCCACTTATTCCTAAAACTGCCTCAAATTCAGGTGACCTTTTCTAGGGAGTTTCTCACAGTGTGAGATATTTGGATTAGAGATAAGAGATGAGACTGAGTCATGCTGGTTCTTCCTGGTTACTTAGGTAGCTGTGCTAACATAGCTGGCATATGGGGTGAGTCCTGGGAGAATCTGATTTCATATTGAGCCTTGACACATAGTGCTAAGCACTTTGTATCCTTCCACACAGAGGTGTGGAAGGAAGGGGGCATGTTGGACCCAATTATGGAGACATAGGAGGTCCTATCTATGTTGCAGAAGAACAGAGCAAAGACAGTCTCACTTACTCCAGAAAATGGATTAACTTACTCTCAGAAAAATCACACTATAGCCTTGGTCTCAAAGTCTGAGCATCGTGTACGCCCACCTCATTGTGAACCATCCATTACCACGTTGTATACATAGATGTGCATCATGATGGTAATCAGCTATGTTAGAACCAGGTGACACACATGGCAAAAAGTTATAGCCAAGACCAGAAAGTCCACAGGAAATTATGCCCCTCTCAGACCTCAGAATGGACAAGTCTGATAGGCGGACCTGCCCCTAAAAATGTTGGTCCATTGATCATTCTAAATAAAAAAATCCAATACAGAAACAAAGAGGGTGTTGTCTAGAGGCAGAGTTGGGTAGTCAGAAAGATGTGGCAGAAACTTGGCTGGAGGTGTATTACAGGTCTGAAACTGGAGAAATGGGGAAGTTTGGACACAAGAACCGTCTTCCTAAGAGTGATTAGGCAAAGGAACAGCCACCAAAAGCATGCTGAAGTAGTCCAAGGGACATTACTATATGGGTTTGGACTTTACTGTCTAGGAAATTCCTTCCAGATTTGTCATTGATATGTTGCCAAACTTCTAGTATGGAGCTCACCAAAAAATTGGGCCTGATTCTTATTTACACTAAAACCAATTTACACCACGTTTATCATGGAAAGCGGTCTTGTAAGCCCACTTTAAAGATTACAATTGGATTAGAAGACCCCTTTTCCAGAACCAGCGGGGTGCAGGGATGCTTTCATGTAAATGAGAATCGGGTCTCTTCATTCTTTGTGAAACACCTGTTCAAGAGGTGCATGTGTTGCAGAAAGTAAGGATTAGGGAATTGATTTGACTTCCATTTAAAAATATTGTTCTCATCCTCAGAACTAAGTTGGGAGAGGATACCACTTGGTAACTGACACTATATCAAGTGCACAGGCTGGAAATATTTGTATCATATTTGTTCCTGAAATTAGACCAATATGTGGCTAGTGTAGCATAAGTCTGTCCTGTGAAATCTGGATGGTGTGTGTGGAGCCTTGTCAGAGCTGAAGATATCCTCTCTCTGGAAACTGTTGAAAATATCTCATTAGTGGAGAAATCTGATCCCTTCCAAAGGCATCACTTTTTCTTTTTCTTTTTTCTTCAGAACTATTTGTCTGAGTCCTGGGTATAATTCTTTTATGGTAGAGATAATATAACAATAGCGGCATAAGGTGTGGGGGGAGTGACTCCATTGCATGCAGGGACATTACACCAACCTTTTCTTTCATGTGGTGGTGGAATGTTAACAAGCCCTTGTAGCACAACACTGAGCTCCATCATTTGTGACAGTCTCCTGGTCTCCATGAAGGCTGCTGAGATCATGCTTTCTTGTTTCTGTCTTTGCAGCTTACTTCTCCCTCCAGGTGATCTATGCCAGACGGGCGTACGGGATCTCTCCTCCAAAAGTCTCAGGGCCACCTGATTTTGAGAGGGTCTTTCGAGCACAGTAAGACCTTTTTTTAAATGACCTGCTCCATGGGGCCAAGAGTAGCCTCCTATGTCATCTTTGCTGGCAGAGTTTGATCAGACAGTTTTCTCACAAGACTTCCCCCAGGAATGCAGGTAGTTACAGTATTGGGAGGCCAGAGAGAGGGAGCTGTAGGAGCTATATGGCTGACAGAATGGCAATGACTAGTCACGCTGCCCATCCCCCTGGTCTGTCAATCAGCCTGCCATCTTGGTGGAAAGCTTGGTGCGTTTTAAACAGTAGGGACTGATTATTGGTATAAATCCCTCCTACTCTGGCTGGTTCAGTCTGGCACTGATGCCAGGGTTCCATCCCAAGGAGGACCCCACAATGCCAGGGTCACATGGATTTATTAGTGTCGGTGTTAGGACTGCTCAGAAGTTAGACACTATGGCTCAGTTTAAGACTTTCACTTATACACCTTTCAGCTACAGATGGCAGAAACCAGCCTTGGGCACAGCACACGGAATGGAGTAGGGAGGATGATGGGGATCCAGATCTAGATCTCTGATCCCAGACTGGTTTTACGTCAACCCTGACAGAGTTCAGAGTAGCCTAATTGTAGCGCTAAACTCCATCAGCTGGTAACCGCTCCCAAGGAGATCCGTCAGCTGGGAATAGCCAGAGTACAGTGCCCCTGACACAGCCCCTATGCCAGGTACTGTAGTGGGGAGAGACAATGGCCTTGGAGGCTCTATGCTCATTGGGGTAACCCCTAGTTAAGGAGACATGGCCAGGTTCCATCTCCTTTGCATCACCAGAGCAGGGGTGCAGGATCTGATCCTATACATGGAAAAAACCTACTGGATCATTTATTCCATTTCCCTGGCAGTGCAGGAGATCTGTAATCTCAGACTAGATCATTAGTGAAGATGGCTGCAATGGCTAACAGAACACACAACCATCACTACCAACTTGTAACCAAAGCTGCCAAGGAAAATAGAAGGGAAGGTGAGGAGGAGGATGCATGTATGAGAAACCTCAGGCACCAGGCTCACCACTGCCCATGGTGCTGGGTGAGTGAAAAGCACTCTGAAAACTAATGGGAAGAAACCACAGTAATTGAATATTATGGCCCACATTCTGCTCTGAGTTACTCCAGAGATCCCCACTAGCTGGGGTTAGATAGGAGATTTATTCTGAAGACCGGGGCAGGAAAGGAATGGGTGCAAGCCACTGAGCATTGCTTTACAGAGAAGTAGTCTCTGGAAAAGCAGAAGCCTGGAGCCACTGGAAAGCCTCAGAGGCACAGAATGCTGACCCTATTCTTCCTCTTTTCCTCCAGGGTGAATTGCTCTGAGTATTTCCCCATTTTCTTGGCTATTCTCTGGCAGGCTGGCCTCTTCTTCCATCAAGGTGAGACTGGCCAGTTAGTTGGTTAAACGGGGTGGGGGAAACGCTGGATCTGTTTAGCTCCATGTGTCTATGTGCTGGCCCAGTGGGCAGAGTCAACAGGACTTGCTTCCTCAACTCTCTGGCAAGATTGCACCCGCAATAGAGAGGGAACAGTCAGGATCTTCCCTGGAGGCTTTAGCCTTAGAGGGACAGGCTGGTCAAGTCGTTCCAAAAAGCCTTTGGTGTCTGCTACTGTAATTTGTCTCCTCCTCTCGATTGCAGGTCTGACTGCTGCCTTGGGCCTGCTTTATCTCTACTCCCGCTACCACTATTTTATGGGGTATAAGGAGTCCTCCTCGGGAAGGTAATGGAGCCCTGCTATGGTTGGGCGTGGACTTCTTCTTTTGGGGTCTTTGGCATGGGATTTAAAGCACTTGGGGTGTGGAAGAGTTTGGTTTCTGAGACTGCTGTCCTTCTGCCTATTCAGGATGCAGCAGGATCCCTCCCTCTGTTAGAAAGATCAGCATGAACCAGAACTGCCAAGAGTTCTCTTCTCTGGAATATAAAAATACAGTTAGATTAAGGGCTGATTAAGGGAATTAGAGCCCACAGAAATGTATAGGGGCCTCTTTAACATCACGATGTCACGGCAGGTGTTTGAGTACTGTGTTAAATATTATGGGGAGCCAGAAGTCATTAATATGGGCTTGGATATAGGATTAGGGCTAAGTGTACAGAAGAGACACAAAGAGAGTTTTCTGCTTCCTGGGGGTCTGAGTTTCCCCTGATCATATGAGGTATTTGTGTGTGTGCGTGCATGCACCTGAGGTAAGCTAGAACAAGGGGAAGAGACTTAGTACAGATGGGAGAGTTCTAACCTCACCCTCCCTTCTAGGGGGCATAGGGAGGTGGGAATGGGAGTCTGATGGGTTTCACTGTACCCTCTCCCCACTTCTCTCTCTTGGGGTATATTACTCCCCTTAAAAGAGGCCAATGCTTCTAAGTCTGAGCACTCTGTCTCCCTCCAGGTTAGCCCCAATGTATTTCAGCGCTGGAGTTCTCTGGATTCTTATCGGACTCGCAGCAGTTGGGATCTTGCATTTCTTGCTCTCTCACTATCTGGGGATGAATGTCCTTCTGTTCGTTAGCTTGTGAAAGGAGCGTCTCCTTGGACAACACCGTCCCTTCTTGGCCCCTCTGAATGTGCCCCCTTTCATTAGGTCCACATGGTCTCCTGCATGCCTCATATGGGTGCTAACAGAATGGCTGTGCATAGCACTGCCCTCTAGTGGTGTAATGTTGGACACATTCGGTGTCTACATTCTAAGCCAGAGGTCGGCAACCTTTCAGAAGTGATGTGCCGAGTCTTCATTTATTCACTCTAATTTAAGGTTTCACGTGCCAGTCATACATTTTAACGTTTTTAGAAGGTCTCTTTCTATAAGTCTATAATATATAACTAAACTATTGTTGTATGTAAAGTAAATACGGTTTTTAAAATGTTTAAGAAGCTTCATTTAAAATTAAGCTAAAATACAGAGCCCCCCGGACAGGTGACCAGGACCCGGGCAGTGTGAGTGCCACTGAAAATCAGCTCGCGTGCCGCAGGTTGCCTACCCCTGTTCTAAACACTTCACTTTCCTGACCAAGAGCCCAGTCCTGCTCCTGTTGAAGTTAGTGGAAGTTTGTCACTAATGTCCATGGCAGTTGAGCCCAGGTGGCAAGGGAATGGAGCTGTTTTGTTTCCCTGTTTGTGGCAGTTAATGGTCATGGCTGCATTCTGCATCTATGGGTGTGCCTATGCTTTGATCTGGGGCTGTGATTCCCAGCTTGAGGAGACATACCCATACTAGCTCTGACCTAGTGCACTAAAAAGTAGCCAGGGCGGTGCAAGCAGCAGGAGGAACTAGCTATCCTGAGTGTGTGTCCATCAGAAACCATAGCTATGTCCTCAGGATGGCTGGCTTCTCCCATTGCTCACACTGTGACAGCTCCTCTCTAATTCTAGCATGCTGGCTTGATCAGATCTACCACAGGTATGTCTCCTGGAGCTGGGAATCACACACCCAGCTCCAGGGTGAAAACACCCTGTGTGGGTAGCTGAGGATGGTAATGGCTGCAACCCCAGATGGCTACTATGTGCCTACAGTCTCATATATCGGGTACAGTGCTCTTCTGTTTTGGGTCTAGTTCACCAAATCCACTGCTATTTTGGAAGCTGTTTGGGATCCTTTTCCATTGTGGAGTGTTTCTCCAAAGGTGGTTCAGTCTTGAGGACTTCGAGATACAAAGTCCCACTGTCTTGTCCCTGGGGAAAATCATTTATTCTCCTCAGGCGTATTTTCTCATAAATAAAATGGAGCTATTGCCTAAAATGTACTTATTTTCCACTGGTGCTGTGAAGCTTCATTAGTTAATATTTGTGCAGTGCTTAAAATCATAAAGCACTGACTAAGTGCTACCTGTTACTCACCCTTAACTCTGAATTAATTAGTTTTTAGGTAGTAACTGGCTGGCCATGCCTGTACCCTTCCTGAGAGTTGAGTAGACCTATATTTAAACTCTGAAAACCAGCCCATAGAGAGCTATGGTACACACCAGCCCCACCCCCACAACCTTAACTCTGCCCCTTGAAGCTGGCAAGATTCACTGGAGATATACTGTAAGTAGGCTTCAGCCAGGGCAGCTCTATAATAAGTAGATGTGAGGAATGATAGAGGAATGTGGTATGGTGTCCTACAGAAAAAGTCATTCATTTGCAGACACTCCCCAGCTTCCCTTCACAGTGTTAGGGACAGCTGTAATGACTGGTGCAAGGAGTACATTGCAGCAGAGTGATACAGTGCTGCAGTGTCTGGGGCACCACTCAGAGCACAGATTTAAATTTGTGGGGCAGGGGCTGGTATGTACTTTAACTCCGTATTCCCTGGTTTTCAGAGGTGCACTCAATGCCTGGAAGGGTGGGAGGCACTGCCGGTCACCCTTAACTCCGCGTGAATAAAATATTTTTGGACAATGAATTTCCCCCTTTTTGAAGAAGTGGGGGTAGTAATGGGGGGCATGACTAGGGAGCACTGGAGGGATGGTACATGAGGAGGCTTCCTGGGAACATCCCACTGCCCTCAGCTACCAGCTCTATCCTCCTTCACACCTTTTTGCCCAAGGAACTAGAGCACTTAGAAAGGAGACAGTGACAAGTGTAAACCTTTGGATTGTCATTTGGATGAACGATTGTAAATAGTTAAATATGCTGCTTGTGTATTTTTCAGAGTAAACCTAAGTTGCTGTTTTATGTGGGTGCCAGGTGGGTTCAATGGCCACATTATGTCACCATGAGCCACCCACATACTCCGACATCTGGCTTGCAACAGAGCCCCAGTCTTGCTGCATGCGCACAAATGACTTACTCTGGCTCTTACATTGTTCTTGTAGCCATGTCAGTCGCAGGTTATTAGAGAGACGAGGTGGGTGAGGTAATATCTTTTATTGGACCAGCTTCTGTTGGTGAGAGACACAAGACATTACGTCAGCCACCTTGTTACTCTGGCTCATCCACTTGGCTTGAGCCACACTGTAGATCCAACTTCTACCCTGAATAACTTCTAAAATATTGCTTCCCCAAAGGGGCAGTGGGTGCCAGATGCAAGCTGAGATCAGCCTCAGGAGGGTGATCTCAGCTGGCATATGTTTGGGGAAGATCAGAGCCATAGGTGAGCCCTAGTTATATGCAAAAAATATTAAATCCAGAGAGATCTAATGACTGCATTCCTGTATGTCTCTCTAAACAAAAGCTCACTGTTGTAATGCTGTTTTGTTTGATATATACATGGCAAGGATTTGTAAACTTATTAATACTTCCTTACTAAATAAATAATATAGAAAGAGTGTGTGTATATATAAAAACTCTAAAATGTTGATGTCACATGATTTAAGTAAGGTTTTATATCAGGAAAACTTTGTCCTAACCATCTAAACTTTGTACCACTAACCCTAGCCTGGACCTTGGGGAAGCACAGCAATTTTTAAGGCACTCAAAGTAAGCATGTGGATTTTAGAGCACTTAGTTTACTTTTTGACAGCCAGTTTTTCTAAGCTCAACCTGCTGCCACCACCCCACTGTAATAACCAGTACAGTACATTCTTGCTCCTCTGCTGAGGCTATCACTTGAATGTTTTTTAGTTAGGCATTTACTGTTTAATATCTTGAGAGCCACGCTGGCTCTCAGGACCACACTTGAGAAAGGTATTCTCCTTGTGGTCACTGAATAGCTTTTCTTTTTCCTGGAAAACGCCTTGGCTCACAGATTTAAAAAAGCCTTGTGTGCTCATGAGAAAAATCTACATTGAGCAGTTCAGGTGGTGATCAGCATATTTATGGCTGTGAAATGGTCTGTTCAGAACTTTGATAGAACACCCTCTCCTTGTACAGATCAGGAGCCCAAAGGAAAGTTTACAAATATCCCAGCGGGACAATAACCCTATTCGTTAATAACCCCTGTCCCCGGGTGGGAAGGTCTGTAAATCATACTGAGTAACTCTATAGCAATTATGTTGTGTTTATTTCAAACGTTACCATGCAGCCATATGTATGTAAACCAGCCGCAATAAAAATACAGGAGGAGAAAAAAATAAAATAATTTGTGGTGCATTCTTCAAGTCCACCTGCAGCACAGAATAATAAAACTAGACTGGCTGTTTGGCCTTAGGTAAAACATATGACGTCTCTGCCTCACTTCTTCTACCTGAAAACAGGGCTACTTTTTACCTCCCAGAAGAGGGGTTTTGTGAGGCTTTATAAATTAGAGCCTGATTGCCAGAGGCCCTGAGCACCTGCAGCTGTTGATTTCATCTGGAGTTCTGGAGGTTCAGCCCCTCTGAAAGTCAACCCCAAAGGATCAGATTTTGGAGAGCTCAGCACTCATGCTTGTGGCCAGATTTTCAAAAGAATTCAGCATCCAGTGTGCTGAGCTCTTTTTTAAAAACCAGATCCTCAATCTCAATACTGTAGCTTTAAAAAACAAACACACTATATATGTGTTAATATTATTAGTTACAAAGGGTACTCCACCTCATTTCCACAGTGCAAAAAGCCGTTAACATAGCATGCTATCAAATAATAAACCTTACCTAAAACCCCCACCGAACCACTTTCCTGCCTGTGTAACATGTAACACCTAAGATTATGAAAATCAAAAGGGTTTTTTTAAATGACTCATTTCACAATTTTTCTAGTCCCTGCTTTCTTGTATTTCATGCAGCTTGAACAGTAAAACTGTCTCACTTTAGAGAGACATGGTGTGTGAGGTGATATCTTTTATTGGACCCACTTCTACTGGTGAGAGAGACAAGCTTTTGAGCTTCTTCAGACGAGCTCTGTGTGGCTTGAAAGCTGTCTCTCTCTCTAATATCCATGGACCAACATGGTTATAACAACACTGCATACAACAATGGAAGATGATAAATCACTTTCACTTTCTGGCTTTCATGTGCCTCCTTGCAGTGTCTGGGGTAGCAAACACTTGCAGAACAAGGTTCAAATGCAAACAAAAACAGCTGCACAATGACCTAGCACAATATCCCATCCTGACGGAGATCAATGGGTGGGACTGCAATAGAAACAACAAAATAGTTTTCTTCTAACAGTTTTTACAAGACGGACATTGACGTTAACACTGACAGTATCTTTTTAACATAAGTGGTGAACAGATATTTTACAACATCTGTCACATAGTGAGATGTTTCTTAATTCTTTATACCAACAAACAACATAATATTTTAAACTTTATACCACCCCCCCACGTTGTAACCAAAATAACCTACCCGTTCTAGAGTTAAAACAAAATAGCCAATTCCAGACTGCCACTGCAGCTCCCCTTTCTTTGTTCAAAGCATTGCTGCCTGATTTAAATTCAATGTGTGGTGCTTACCACTCCTCCAGAGGCCAGTTCCATCTTTCACATAATCAGCCAGTTTTACAGACCAGCCATCTCAGTCTGCAGCTGCTACCCACCTTGAGCCGTCCTGCTTGTCTGTCTCCTGGTTTGTCAGACACAGCTGCAGAATGACTCAGCAAAAAGAAGTTAATGACTCAGCAATATGAAGTGACTACAGCAAGCTTTCTTCTTCTCCTCTCTTGCTTTGTGGGAGCATAAGAAGCACAACATGGAGCTGAGGAGCTTTGGCACCAGCTACAGTGTGTCTCTGAATCCCATGGAAACACCTTCTAACCCATTCTCCCTTTAAAGGTGCTGTGACTTAGAATTTGTGTCTTACTGTCCTGTGTATTAAGTACCCCGTGCAAAACAAAAGCTCCTCCCCCTAACACGGCTACCACTCTGAAACCTGTCATTCAGTGATGTTTCATCCCACTGCTGCTTAATGATCTTTAATCAAACCACAGGACTCAGCATGAGACTGAGACACAATCTAAAAGCGTAACAGGCACCAGGCCGATAGATGTAAAAGAACAATCAAAGCAACCCAGTCTCCCTGCAATCATGCGACCAATATGTATTTTAATGCCATCCACAAGCTACTCTAGTGGCTCCTGCCCCATTCATTTCAGGAGCAACAGCCCACATCCTCAAAGGTATTTAGGCATCGATCTGGACCTTTCTGCCTGTCTGAGCACCTCTCAGTCTTTAATGTACTGATCCCATTTTACAGCTGGGGAACTGAGGCACAGAGGGTCAGATCCTCAAAAGTATTTAGGCATCTAACTCCCCTGAAACCAATGGGAGTTAGGTGCCTAAATACCTTTGAGGATCTGGGCCAGAGAGAATAAGGCCTTATCTACTCAAAAAAGTTGCACTATACTGGTAAAGTTGAAGCAGTACAACCCCTGCGTGTGTTCACATAGTTATAGCACTAAAAAGATGCTTTGTATCAATATAATTGCACACTCACTCAGGGTTTTTACATAAAACTATTTCAGTAACCAAAATAGTTATACCAATAAAATCAGCATGCAGTAATCAGGTCTAAGTGACTTGCCCACAGTCCCATAGGAAATCTGTCACAAAGCAGGGAATTCAAGCTAGCTCTCCCATGTCCCAGGTTAACATTCTCCCCACTTCACCATCCTTCCACAGTTTAAAATGGTTTTAACAGCATGCAACCTGTCTCTTTCCTGCTTCCCTCAGCTCGTCTGTTGCCAGTCTCCCCTCTGTCCCTTCTTGTGATACCTTCATCTTTGTTGGGGCAAAAGTTTTCTCCCCTGCAGTTCCTGACACAAGTTAGCTGGAAGACAACTTTCTTGTATCTCTCCGCCTCACTGAGTTCTTCTTTTATTTGAGAATAGAGAGGCCATACAGCCTAGTGGTTAGAGTATGGAACTGGGTTACAGCCAGCAACTCCTGAATTCTGATCTTGGTTCTGCCACTGACTTGAAGTATGACTGTGGCCAAGTCACTTAATGGCTTAGTGCCTCAGTTTCCCCATCTGCAAAGCAAGTTAATGACTTATTTGTTAACACACACAGGTGTGAGGATTTTCTAGTTTGTAAAGTATTTTGAAGATCTACATGTTCTGTGTTGCCAACTTGCAATTTTATTGCAAGTCTTGCAAGAGTTGATGTTTGTTAAAGCCCCAGCTCCTGGAGTTAGGTGATTATGGGAGAATTACAGCTTTAATTAAAAAAAAAATAATACATTTCTACCTCACATGGTTGTGAAGAAAGCTTGAAAATGTGACCCTATAAAGTCTCAAAAGTCAGAAGCCAAATAAAAAGAACTCAAAATGAATTATTCTTAAAATCTCCTAATTTTAATACAATCTAATTTTTTTTAAAGCCTGACATGATTTTTGAGCCCTTGAGATTGGCAATAAGAATCACTATACTTTTTCTCCTTAACTACAACTCTTAGGCTATGACTACTCTACCACTTATGTCAGTATAACTTATGTCACGCAGGGGTGTGAATAAGCCACCCCCCTGAGCAACATAAGTTACACCAACCTAAGCGCTGGTGTGGACTGTGCTGTCAGTGGGAGAGCTTCTCCCGCTGACATAACTACCGCCGCTCATTGAGGGTGGATCAATTAAGTCAACAGGAAAACTCTCTCCCATCGGCTTAGAGTGTCTACACTAGAGAGCTTACAGTGGCTCAGCTGCATTGGTACAGCTGCACTGCTGTAACTCTCTAGTGCAGCCATGGCCTAAATGTCTGTTCTCCTCAGCTGTTGGTCTTATAACTGACTGAATGCTTCAATATTATTCAATCTACACTATCTTTTCAGAGCTGTTTTCAGTCACAAACTGCTGGCTTGTAAGTTGTAATAGCTAGGTATGGCATTACAGGAGACTCACTATATCAAATAAATTTTGATATCTTCCACTGTTGTTTGCAATGTTGTAGCCCTGTTGGTCCCAGGATATTAGAGAGACAAGGGGGGTGAGGTAATATATTTTATTGGACCAACTTCTGTTGGTGAAAGAGACAAGCTATTGAATTACTCAGGTGGAGTTGGCAACTACAAGGGCTGGGTTCAATATCTCGGGGTTCTTCTTAACAATACAAAACAGAACCAGATTGACTCCCCACCAAGTAATCTGGAAAAATTAACACCACCTTGGGTGCCACTAAGAGGCCAGACTTCCCCACTCGCAAGCACCGAATCTATGTATAACAAAAGAAAACTTATATTACAAGGGAAAGGGAAACCAGCATTCATCTGGGAAAACACAACCATGATTCGAAAGCATGTATCCATAAGCAAACACCCATCCCGCAATATGTTGGGTGGTGTTTTTTGCCTCAGTTTCCCACCTTGTGGTGTGAAAGTCTTGACAAAGGAATGTCCCTTTAACATGCCACTCCCCGTGCCCTCTGCTGCACCCCACTCACAGTTGGTTATTCTTGGTCAGCGAAGACCCAGAGTTCAGAAGTGCGTTCACCTGGGTTCACCTCCCATCCCTAAAAGGGACAAAACCTGAAGAAAAGTGCTGTGTAGCTCGAAAGTTTGTCCAATAAAAGATATTACCTCACCCACCTTGTCTCTCTGATATCAAATAAAGTTGTTTTATAATGTATTTTACCGCATGCTTTACATACTGCACCAACAGACATACAGGGACTTTAAGAAAAGCCTCTGTAGAGGCTGCAGTGTCTAGAGAATTAGAAGGCTAGAAGGAGGTATGAGAGCACAGGGGCAGAGAGGAGAAGCCAGTTACCCAATCATAGTTGATATGCATTCTGAGAATGTGACATTTGCCTACATTAGAATACAGGTGAAAAATAAAACTATGTTCCACTGAAGGTTTGGGACAGACCTTTTACTTGGCACATTCTCAGGGCCTGATCCAAAGCCTATTGATGTCAATGGAAAGACTCCCATTCACTTAAATGGGCTTTGGATCAGGCCCTTACTGTTTGCCCTAGGGTGACTAGCTGGATGGTCTATGATGAACATTAAGGGATAAATCTTGGTTTCACTGATGTCAAAGTTTTGTATTGACTTCAATGGGATCAAGATTTTGCACTAAATCCGTTAACACATTCTTGTACCTCCATCCCTCCCCTTCCTTCATTATGGCTTTGTGTTGTTAATCAATTGTGGGACATAGTCCCTCTTTCCTTCTCTCCCCACAGAAAGTGTAAAAAACTCACATGGAGTCTTTGACCTTTCATCCCATTTAGGCCCTTTCTACACTTGGAACATAGTAGTGTTTGAAAATTGTAACAGGATTTAATAGTGGTACACAATAGTGTTGCCAATTCTCACAAGTTTATTGAGAGTCTGGTAGTATTTGGTGTTTTAATTGAAGCTGCGGTTTCTAGAGTCAAGTGATTACAGAGAAACTCAGCTTCCATTTTAAAAATACGGAAGTTTCTAGTTCTCGTGGTTGCAGAAAAAAGTTTGAAAATGTGACCCGAGTGCACCCTAAAGGCTCAAAGACCAAAAGGGAAATAAACAGTCTCATGATTTTTGGGGGCCAGATTCACGATTTTTGAATGTTTGGTGTTGGTAACACTGACACAATCTTATAATAAAGCCAAAGCCTGAGAAGTGGTGAGATTTGTACTCTGCACAGTGTGTGTCCTTTGTTTTAGAGCAGGGAAGGCATCTGCTCATGGCATTATCTTCATTTTGCAGATAGGGATACTGAAAAATAGAGACAGAGAAATGATTTGCACAGTGACAGAACTGGGAATAAAACCCAGGTTCCTCTGTTCTTTTCTTACCGTGGGAGCACACTTCCACCTCCACAGCTTCTGACTGCCAAAAGCTGCTTTACAGATGTCTCCACAAAGGACATATTCAGTTTCAGTAGAAATCTACTTATGCTGTTTCTGCTGCTCAGTTTGGGGATGAGATAGGTGGGATCAAAAGGCATCTGTATGTCTGCTTTGAATGACAAAGGCTCTGGCCAAAGCCGGCTATTTCCTTTTTGGGGCTGCATTAGGGTCAGCATCTCACCAGGTGGCGCTGTTTATGAAGTTACAAGGGCTATTGTTGTGTATGGGAGGAAAGATTGACAAATATGTTCCTGTAAAAAGCATTTCATGATTAGTCATGTTGACTCGAGGGAAATGCGGTTATTTTGTCATTGAGGATTAAATTCATCCAAGTGCAGAGGGCTTGCGCAAGGCCCTATTATGTGTTATCTCTTTGTTACACACCAACCACGCTCCCCATAAACTCTTAACACAAGGTTTTCAGAGGTGACTAGGACCTAATTTCAACCTCAAAAATGTGTGTGTGTGTATTTTCATACGTCCATATGATTTAACATGCAAGTGCATGTGTAAACAGGCAGATATACACATGCACACACAATTTCGTTAGCTTTCAGTCAGCTGTCCATTGATAAACAGCCACTAGCAACACAATTCCCCTAATGCTGTGCTACAGGATTTGGTGATGGACTATATCCAAGCAACAAAGGACAGCAATGCAGGACCCTGAAGACACAGCTGGGTGGGATAGAATGAGTATATCCGTGTGCTTCCCCTGGAAACTGAACTGCTAACTTTCTAACTGGGTGTGTTTGTGAAAGAAGCCTGCTGTGAAACTGAAAGCAGTAACTGATGCATAGGGCTCATTTAATGAAGATCTTCCTTTGTGATGCCTGCATGTTACACAGGTTACCATAGTAGCAGCATCTATATCAAAAGGGCCGAGAGGCTGGAAGAAGTAGGTCAGTGTGGTCTAAATAATACCCAGACATGTCAGTTTCAAACTCAACTTGATCAGGGGAAGAAAAAGAAATCCAGAGACAAGATTAAAATATATGGCTTCAAAAAGTGCATTTATTTTAATAAGAAAAATACACCACGAGCAACTTTTTAAAGCTACTTATCTTTTGTGTTATTACGAGAGATGGGCCTGAATCAAACACCAGAAACCAGACCACAAACTATAAGGGAATTTGGATGCTACTTTGGACCCCAACTTCTCAGCTGGTCTTTATTTCTCTAATGGCCCAAATTAAAACTCCCACACTCTAGCTCCATGAAACTATGATGAAGTTCAGATCTGGACCCAAATTTTGCCGACTAGCCCCCATATTTAGTTACTAACTTTGCCTTATTTGTATCTGATTAAATCAAATTTACTTCAAGGAGCAGAGGAAGGAAAGGAAGTCATGCTGAAGTTATGCAATGTACATTTTATTTCCTTCTGTGGCATACAGAGGCTTCAATGTTCTCATGCTTGGTTTGAACTCTCTGTATTGTTATGAGATACATTCCAATACCAAATTTATAGATTTAAAACCAGAGTGTTTCAGATAGGCTTGCTGAGGGCTATACCATCACTTTCAGGGGGGCTCTCCCCTTAACATAAGGTATAACCACACAAGGAAAAGGGGGTGTTCTTACCTCATGCTAGCTAACACGTGATAAAATCCTGTTGAGGACAAGGCAGTTTATAGGTTTCACACTAGTTAGCAGGTCAAGGTAGAGATTATATGGGAGTATAGGGTTTACCTTGACTTGCTAATGTGTTATTACTGTAACTGGCATTGCCTGGCCTTCACTAGGATTTTACTTCATGTTAGTTATGATGATTAGTGAACACAAGGTCAGAATGGACACATCTTTTTCCCTAGTAAAGACAAGATCAAAGAGTTTAACAAATGCATAGGGCCTTGTGTTAACTCTCTGCTTATGGGTTTCAGAGTAGCAGCCGTGTTAGTCTGTATAAGCAAAAAGAACAGGAGTACTTGTGGCACCTTAGAGACTAACAAATTTATTTGAGCATAAGCTTTCGTGGGCTACAGCCCACTTCTTCGGATGCATAGAATGGAACATACAGTAAGAAGATATTTATACATACAGAGAACATGAGAAGGTGGAAGTAGCCATACCAACTGTAAGAGGCTAATTAATTAAGAGAAGCTGTTAACAGCAGGGGAGAAAAACTTTTGAAGTGATAATCAAGATGGCCCATTTCGGACAGTTGACACGAAAGTGTGAGGCTACTTCAACATTAGTAATTACACTAATTGAATCTATTTCCCCAAGTTGAAGTAGCCTCACACTTTCGTGTCAACTGTCCGAAATGGGCCATCTTGATTATCACTTCAAAAGTTTTTCTTCCCTGCTATTAACAGTTAACAAGTACTCCTGTTCTCTCTGCTTATGGGTGAATTTCCTCCAGAGAGAGAACCTTGAAACAACTTAGCCATTCATTGCACTAAAATTTAAGAAAAATTGTGTCTTTTCCCCATCCAAACAGTTAACATCACTGTTGTACTGTGGGTTCTTATATTTCTAGTTTTTAAAAAAATGCTTTAAAAGTAATAATTACATCAAAACTGCCAAAGCAGGACTCATTGAGCAAAAATTAAGAGTCTGACAGAAAAGTCCTTGTAGAAAAGGATAAAGGAGAGGGAATGGGGTGAGGAAAGAGCCTGAGTTAGCCTGACAAAAATACAGATGTTCAAGGCACTGATGTGTTGTTTGCATCAGAAGCATTAATTAGGTATCAAATTACCTAGTTTAGATACATCCTGAATCCTAAATATTTAAAGCTCTGAGTTACTTGCTGGTCACTGGGAAGTATAAAAGTGACCACTCAGATATCCCTCATGTGTGAAAATATGACTAGCTGAAACAGGGCGATTGTGAGTCACTGCAAGCAAGGTGATGAGGTTGAGCCAGGCCAAACATCCAGGGTGGCAGCGAACAAGCAAGCCCCAAGCAGGTGAGCTCCTGAGCTAGCCCTTCCTGAGGGTTTACTGAAGCGAGAATCAATTCTGTACTTTGGTGAGTGGCTGAAACAAAGGGCTGGTTACTGAGCAGGATGTGTTTCGAACTGGATCAAGGCATTTTAGGTCTGGTTCTGCACCTATGGAGTCATTGGGAGTTTTGCCATTGACTTCAGTGGGTCCAGGATCCTTTTTGAGCTGACTGGTGACCTCACAGGTTTGTTCTGAAAGCTCACTATATGGATTGCCAGAGTAACCAGGCACTTATGAGTCACCAGCAGAGATATCACCTGCATATAACAACATGAGACCAGGCCTTGCTTACACACAAAATATATGCAGGTATAGTTATAGTGGTACAACCCCACTCCCGCAGGGTGGATGTAGTTATACTAGTATAAATGCGCTTATATCTTCGGCTATGTGTACACTGTGCACCTTACAACAGCGCGGTTGTGCCACTACAGCTGTGCCATTGTAAGGCACGCAGTGTAGCCGCTCTTTATCGCCGGGCGAGAGCTCTCCTGGTGACCAAATACAACCACCCCCAACGAGGGGCGGTAGCTTTGTCAACAGGAGAGTGGCTCCTGCCGATGAAGTGCTGTCCACACCGACGCTTTTTGTTGTTAAAACTTTTGTTGTTCAGGGGAGTGTTTTTTTCACACCCCTGAGCGACAGAAGTTTTAACGATGAATGTGCAGTGTAGACATGGCCTTACTCTCCTATGGGAAAGGGAGTAATCTATACTTGTATTAGGCAGCTTTATATTGGTATAACTGTGTCCACACTAGGGGTGGAACCAGTATAACTAAATCAGTAAAAATGTCCCACCCTTAACTATTACACTGGTACAAAATGTGTGTGTAGATCAGGCCTCAGTTTAACTAATGAATAGAAAGGCAGCAAACAGATGAGCTCCCAAATAAGTGCAGAGAGACCTGGGAAAAAAACATGGGGGATAGAGGTGATCTTCTCAGATGCTTCAAATCCCAAGTGAAAACTGATGCTGGAGACAACCCTGGAGATAAGATGATGGTGTAAAGAGGAAGGTTGTGGATTCAACAAGCATAGAAATGGTTTCTGAGATGAGAGATGACTGGATAAGCTGGTCAACACTTGAATGTCACCCCCTCAAAACAGCCTCAAAAATGTCCTTTATTAGCAAATTTCAGCTTAGGACTATTGTGGCAGGGGAGTTCTCATCGTTTCAGTAAGCAGACAACTACTTTCAGTGTAATTAATAAGAAAGAACACATACTCTGTAAGAAAAGGGGAAGAATAAGAATATAAAGGTGCAATGGACGCTTGAACCTTCATCATTTGGACAAAATGAATGGGAGGCCCATTGTGGATTATCTAATTTTGTGAATTAGCAAAAAGAAAAAAAGACTATCACACAATACACATTTTTATGAGTATGGTTTTGCTTTTATTAATCATGACAATGTACCTGGGGCTTGCTCCAAAGCCCATTGACCTCAATGAAAAGACTCTCATTGACATTGGGGCAAGCCCATGGCACTTAAAGAAAAATCCCAAAGCAAAAGGGGAGTAGAGACCTCCCTGTATCTCCCTGCTTTAATCCTCTCATGACAGATGGAGCAATGTCAGACTGTCAGTGTTTTGGTGAGAATTAATCTGGTTTGCAGATTAACTATGGGCTTGTCTACATTTAAAATGCTACAATAGCACAGCTGTGCTGCTGTAGCACTTCAGTGTAGACACTCCCTACGCCAATGGTGGGGGTTCTCCTGTCAGGGTAAGTAATCCACCTCCTTGAGAGGTGATAGGTAGGTTGACGGTGTCGACCAAATGCTCTCTACACAGGGCCTTGGGTGGGCTTTTGGATTTTTCACACCCCTGAACAATGTAGGTGGGTTAACCTAATTTTCTAGTATAGACCAGCCCTAATTGAGAGTTAATGAGGTTTAACTGGGCATTAAGCGTCCATACATAAATGCAGGGAGCAGAGGGAACAAGCAACACAATCTACAAGTGATGCCCAGCAATGGGGAGAACCACCTAGTGCACACAGCTGAAACGTGGTGGGATGATTCTCATAACTGAGGTGTGAATGTCAATTGGTACAAGCTATGTAAGAAAGACATAAAGGGAAGGGGGACAACAGATAATGAATCCCATCATCTTTTAAGCAGCAGATTTTTGAACACTGATCAGTTCTCCTCCTCCCCAAAAGGGTGGTTGCTGACACATATTGCAGTAGCGCTGAGGATTCCCAGTCCCGGAGCAGAGCTCCATTGTGCCAGGCACTGTACAGAGAGATAGGCACTCCCCCAGAATGATTACAGTCCAGGTGTCAGACAGGGTGGGACAGATGGACAAAACAGAGTGGGGATGGGGTGGGAAGATAAGGTAATACAATTAACAGGGTTTAGTAGAAAAATAGCAGTCTGGGCGTGCCCTTTTCCCAGTCAATGCCACCGGGCAGCAATGTGAAGGCCTCATGGCAGAGGCAGGTTTTGAGGAGGGAGTTAGAAGAGGATCAGGTGGTGGATTTACACACAACAATACTTTATTACTTGTATAATGGCCTTGATTTGCTAGAGCTGCTGGTTCATGCAAAAAGAATAGGAGTACTTGTGGCACCTTAGAGACTAACAAAAAGACAACCCTAGGCTGACAGCCTGGCAGTGAGATTTTTTTCGCTTCTTGTTTTATACTGACTTTGTTTGACCTTCAAATAAGAGAGGGGTAAAGCTGTGGATGCTATTAATAACCATGTCCTGGGCCAGACATTCCCTCTTCCATGGGAAACCTAGAGAGAAGAAATAGCTGTGAAGATTCCTCATCAAGTTCGGATGCGATTTTTCCATCCGCAGCAAGGCATATCCTCCTCGTCCCTCCACCATGGGGCCTTCCCCTGAACATGGTGGATCTCCAAGTGTCTGGGGCAGGCCAGGGGTATTTGCTCAGATGCCCAGCTTACTCAGCACTGCCTCTCTGGTCCCCAGTTTCCTGGCAGTACGGCGTCACTGCAGCCATGGTCCCAGGGATCTCCACCTCACAGCAGTTGCCTCTGCGACTCTGGGAAATGGAGAAACTTGATGGAAAAGCTAGTACAGCCTCATGCTGTATTATCTTTCCCCGGCAATCACAAAGATAGAGGATGGATGATGCATGTCATTGTCTCCCAAACACAAATGCCTCTTTCCCTTCCTCAGTGAAGACCTGCAGAGCATCCTCTGTTAGCTCCAGAGGAGAGGGGGCCAATGCCACTTATACTGACCCTTGCTTCTGCATTGATGTGGGGAGAGCCACAGATGGAGGATTCCCTCTGTCTGTGGATGTTAGAGGCCAGTGTGGGGGGATTATCTGAGCATGTGATTTCTAACTTCAAGGTGCAGTCTGTGTAATACTTACCATATGGACATCTAATGCTGCCAGTACTAAAACATTCTTGAAATTTTTAAATATTATAGAGGACAATTTACTAACGCAAAAAGTGTCGCAGCCAACATGGGGGAATTCTGTATTAGACCTTGTCTTAAAAAATAAAGAGGAATTGATCATAACAATAAAAATGAATGGTAGCTTAGGTACAAGTGATCATGACTTGATCACAGTTATAGTCTGCAAGCAGAATAAAGTCCAGACCACTAATATATACACTTAGAGCTTTAATAGGGTCAATTTCACAAAGCTGAAAACAATTATGAGCCAAATGAGCTGGAAAGAAGAAGTTAATCAGAAAAATTTGAATGATAATTGGGAATCATTTAAGAGCATCTTACTAGTTGCCCAAAAAGCCACAATCTCACAATCGAGGAAGGCGGCCATACTGGTTAAGGGCATGGCTACACTTGCAGATGTAAAGTGTTTTGAGTTAAACGAGCCTTCGTAGAGCACAGTAGGGAAAGCGCTGTAGTCTGTCCACACTGACAGCTGCCAGCGCACTGGCGTGGCCACATTAGCAGCTCTTGCAACGGCCACAGAGAGCAGTGCATTGTGGTAGCTATCCCAGCATACAAGTGGCTGCAACGTGCTTTTCAAATGGGGGGTGGGGTGGAGTGTGACAGGGAGTGTGTTGTGTGTATGTGGGGGGAGAGAGAGTGGGTTTGTGGGGGGTTGAGAGCAGCAGACCTCCCCCTCCCCTCCCCCCACCTCTCTCTCTCACACACAGCATTCCACAGTAACGGCTTGCATGCCGGCTGTCAGAAATGAAGCTTTGAAAGGGCATTTCCGCATTCCTACAGGAGTTCAAAACAATGACAAGAGTGGCCACTTGACTTAAGGGGATTATGGGATGTTTCCGGAGGCCCATCAGAGCGCAGTAATGCAACACCTTGTTCACACTGATGCCCGTGCGTTGTAGCCAAGGTGCAGCAAACATTATTCCTCTCGCTGAGGTGGAGTACCAGGAGCGCTCTAGCTGCGGAGTCAGAGTGCTCTACCTGCCTTGCCAGTGTGGACGGGGAGTGAGCTAGTGCGCACGGGGCTCCTTTATTGCGCACTAACTTGCAAGTGTAGCCAAGCTCTAAAAAAAAAAAGACCTGGTTCAGTGGGGAAGTGAAGGCAGCTACAAAAATGATATATAAGAAATGGAAGAAAGGGGAGTGCATAGTAATGAATATAAATCAGAAGTTATGAATTGTAGAAAATTGATAAGGGAAGCAAATGGACACAAGGAGAAATCTATGGCCAACAGAGTTAAGGACAATAAGGAGCTTTCCCCCCCACTATTTTAGGAACTTAAAAGAATCCTGACAATGATATTGATGGATGGATATGGTAAAATTACCAGTAATAATGCAGAAAAGGAAGAAATGTTAAATTAATATTTCTGTTCTGTATTTGGGGAAAAACAGATGATATAGTCTCATCATATGGTGATGATAATAGCAAAATGGAAACAGTGTTATCTCTGGATGATGTTAAACAGACACTACTAAAGTTAGACATTTTAAAATTAGCGGGTCCAGATAACTTGCATCCAACAGTTTTAAAAGAGCTGGCTGTGGAGCTTGCAATTAATGTTGATTTTCAATAAGTCCTGGAGTACTGGGAAAGTTCCAGAAGACTAGAAAAAAGCTAATGTGCTAATATTTAAAAAGGGTAAATTATAGACCGGACAGAATGACATCGATCCCAGGGAAGATAATGGAGCGGCAGATATGGGACTTGATTAATAAAGAATTAAAAAAGGGTAATGTAATTAATGCAAATCAACATGGGTTTATGGAAAATAGACCTTATCAAACTTATCTGATATTTTTTAAAAATGAGATTACATGTTTGGTTGATAAAGGTAATAGTGTAGACGTAAATAGACTTCTGTAACACATCTGAATTGGTACTGCATTAAATTTTGTTTAAAAAACTAAAATGATATAAAATTAACATGGCACCCATTAAGGGGATTAAAAACTGGCTAATTGATAGGTCTCAATATGTAACTGTAAATGCGGAATCATTATTGAGTGGGTATGTTCCCAGTGGGGTCCTACAGTAATCAGTTCTTGGCCCTATACTATTTAACGTTTTTCTCAAAGACCTCAAAGTAAACATAGAATCATCACTGATAAAGGTTGCAGATGATACAAAAATTGGGGGAGTAGCAAATAACGAAGAAGACAGGTCGCAAATAAACAATATGTGCTTATTTCCGTATCAAGGACCTGTCCTCTTCATTATTTGCTACTCCCCCAATTTTTGTATCATCTGCAAACTTTACCAGATAAACAATGTGTGTTTTAATATGGCTAAATGTAAATGTATACATTTAGGAACAAAGAGTGAGGTCATACTTACAGAATGTAGGTGAGGTCATACTTACAAAGAGTGAGGTCATACTTACATACTTACAGTGACTCTGAAAAAGATTTGGGGATTGTGGTAGATAATCAGCTGAACATAAACTCCCATTAGGCCAAAAGGGCTAATGCGATCCTGGAACACATAAACTGGGGAATTTTGAGTAGGAGCAGAGAGGTTATTTTACATCTACATTTTACCCTGATGAAAGCTGTTGGACTATTGGGTCCAGTTCTGATGCCCAAAATTCAAATTGATAAATTGGGGAGGGTTCAGAGAAGAGCCACGAGAACAATTAAAAGATTAGAAAACATGCCATACAGTGATAAGCTGAATAGATTGAGCTCGAGTCTAACAAAAAGGTTAAGGGGCGACTTGATTACAGTCTGTAAATGCCTACATGGGGAACAAATATTTAATAATGGGCTCTGCAGCATTGGCGATGAGTGGAGCCCCCCTTTGGGGAGGCTAGCCCCCAGCTCCGCCCCTTCTGCCCACCACCACCCCCGGCAGGAGCCACAAGCCCCCTCACCCCCAACTGCAGGAGCCCCGAGCTGGCCGCAGCCTGGAGCGCCCACTCCCCCCTCCCCCTCCATGGCTGGAGGAGCCCTGGGCTNTTGATAGGTCTCAATATGTAACTGTAAATGCGGAATCATTATTGAGTGGGTATGTTCCCAGTGGGGTCCTACAGGAATCAGTTCTTGGCCCTATACTATTTAACGTTTTTCTCAAAGACCTCAAAGTAAACATAGAATCATCACTGATAAAGTTTGCAGATGATACAAAAATTGGGGGAGTAGCAAATAACGAAGAAGACAGGTCGCAAATAAACAATATGTGCTTATTTCCGTATCAAGGACCTGTCCTCTTCATTATTTGCTACTCCCCCAATTTTTGTATCATCTGCAAACTACCAGATAAACAATATGTGTTTTAATATGGCTAAATGTAAATGTATACATTTAGGAACAAAGAGTGAGGTCATACTTACAGAATGTAGGTGAGGTCATACTTACAAAGAGTGAGGTCATACTTACATACTTATAGTGACTCTGAACAAGATTTGGGGACTGTGGTAGATAATCAGCTGAACATAAACTCCCATTAGGCCAAAAGGGCTAATGCGATCCTGGAACACATAAACTGGGGAACTTTGAGTAGGAGCAGAGAGGTTATTTTACATCTACATTTTACCCTGATGAAAGCTGTTGGACTATTGGGTCCAGTTCTGATGCCCAAAATTCAAATTGATAAATTGGGGAGGGTTCAGAGAAGAGCCACGAGAACAATTAAAAGATTAGAAAACATGCCATACAGTGATAAGCTGAATAGATTGAGTTCGAGTCTAACAAAAAGGTTAAGCGGCGACTTGATTACAGTCTGTAAATGCCTACATGGGGAACAAATATTTAATAATGGGCTCTGCAGCATGGGCGATGGGTGGAGCCCCCCTTTGGGGAGGCTAGCCCCCAGCTCCGCCCCTTCTGCCCCCCCCCCCCGGCAGGAGCCACAAGCCCCCTCACCCCCAGCTGCAGGAGCCCTGAGCTGGCCGCAGCCTGGAGCGCCCCCCTTCCCCCCCATGGCTGGAGGAGCCCTGGGCTGGCTGCAGCCCGGAGCACCCGCCAAAGCCTTGCCATGCCTCCCCTCCCCGGACCCAACCCCTGCAGGAGAAAAGCGTCTGTTAAGATGCTTTTGATATGCCTCATGCAGGTTCTGGGGCAGCTGAGGAGGAGGTATGTGCCTCCTCAGCCGCCCCAGAACCTGCATGGGGCATAATAAAACAAAAACTTCGCCGTCAAACCCCGCAACTGGGTGGCCCAGCGGCCGTGGCAGCACCAGGGGAGGCAGAGCTTCCCCTGGCCTATTATACCCGCCACCCATGCTCTGCAGTCTAGCAGACAAAGGTATAACACGATTCAATGGTTGAAAGTTGAAGCTAGACAAATTCAGACTGGAAATAAGGTATACATTTTTAATGGTGAGAGTAATTAACCACTGGAACAATTTACCAAGGGTGGTGGTGAATTCCCCATCATTCACAATTTTTAAATCAAGATTGGATGTTTTCTAAAATATAATATATATAGATATATATAGATATAGATGGAGATATACCTATCTCATAGAACTGGAAGGGACCCTGAAAGGTCATCAAGTCCAGCCCCCTGCCTTCACTAGCAGGACCAAGTACTGATTTTGCCCCAGATCCCCAGATATGTGCTTTAGGAATTATTTTGGTAAAGTTCTATGACTTGTGTTATACAGGAAATCAGATGAGATGATCACAATTGTCCTTTTTGGTCTTGGAATCTATGAATCCATGAATATGAAAACCATATGCACCAAAGCTCCATGGTTTCTGTATGATTTTCATGCTCAGTAAAGAGATAAATAAAAAGATGGCAGATATAATTTTATGATTACCCTAGACACAATTACTTTGGCCAGATGGTAGTCTCTAGAGCCTAAATTTTAGCTACTGGTTCTAATTCAGTGTTGTCCTGTCTGTCCTCTCAGCTTTGTAACTCACGCTGCAGGTTGGATTTGTATTCCACAACTTTCTGCTATAGGTTTCTTGACTGATCCCCCTGCTTTCATCCTGCCTCACCATGAATACTGTCACTAACATAATGCAGGAGCTGCGTGACTATTGGGCAGACCATTTCTCACGCAGATTTCTACCTAAGAGGCCTCCCCTTCGCCGAATCACCTCCATTTCCACTTTCTACCTCCTGGACCACAGAACCCGGCAGGCTGAACTGGGTTTGGATTACGGCCTTCCACGGGCTCAGCTGAGTGATGCCAAGTTTGTCTTCCAGAATGGCAAATGGCAAGGTGAGAGTGGCCTCTCTCATCGGCCGCCACTGCTGCAGTTATTCTCCTCCCATGACCGGGAGCAGTCCTGTAAGGTAATGAAGAAAGAGAACAAGGCTCTCCTGGAGGAGAACAATTACCTGAAGCTGCAGCTCGAGCTGATGATGGACATGCTGACAGAGACCACGGCCCGACTGCACATGGTGGAGAAAAAGATGGACATTCCCACATGGCATACCAAGATGAAGAAGCCAAATAAGGTGTTGATGCTTAAGTCCTAGCAGGAACCTTGGATGCAAGACCAAGGAGTTTACACTTGCTTGGTTCCAGAAGTCTAAAAAATTCCTGAATCAAATTAACTTGTAGAGTGATTTTTGCTTTAATTGTATGTATTAAGTAAATTAGAATTTATTTTATGACTGCCAGTTAGACAGCAAGAAATCAGTCAGTACAGTTCATTATACTTCAAAATCAAACCTGACTGTTCATGGATTGTGTCATATAAACAACAGAAAAGCAGTTTTACCCATTATTCAAATGCAGAAGTTGGGATTTAAGAATATTCTTGAACTTAAAATCACTTTTAACTAACAGTAGAATAAAATAATAAAACTTAGCACTTTTATGGTGCTGTTCATCTATAGATCTCAAAGAACGTTAAAGGAAATATCATTACCTCAATACTACAGTTGCAAAACTGATGGCAGATAGAGAGGAAGGATGATCCAGCGGTTTGGGTGCTTAAGACTCAAGAGACCTATGTTCAATTTTCTACTCTGCCAGGGGCTTCCTGTGCATGATGACCTTGGTCAAGTTGCCTAGTCTCTCAGTTCTCCAAATGTAAATGGGGGTGATACCTCCCTTCCTCTCAATGGGGTTGTGAGGATAAATACAGTCTTTTTAAGATGGTGAGGTACTAAGGTGATGAGGATTCCCTAGAAGTGGGAGCTCAGCCTTTATGATACTCTTCAGGCTGAATCACCTGCGGATGATCTGGGTCAGTGGTATCATCTCTTCTCCCTCAGGATCTGCTGGGTGTTATCAAGAGCCAAGCAGAATTATTTCAGAATTAAAAAACCCTTGTAGTCTTCTGAGTTCAGAGGTATTTTCAGTAGACTGTAGCAGGTCCACTGTAATATATATATAAAAAATGAGGCCAAATTACTGTCTTTGGTGCAGTTTGAGCAGCCTGGCAGTAAGATGGTCTCCCTCCAGACCACCCTGTGGCTATACTCCAGATTCAGGGATCCATTTGCCTTTGTGTTGCTTTGTCTGTCTGTTGCACGAGGAGAAGAATGGCCAGTGAGTCTGTGTAATGGCAGATAAGCCAGCCCCACCCCTAAATCCCCCTACAATGCAGCAGAGAACAGGGACCCCCCCCTCCAAAACAGGGCTCCATGATGCTCTCTCTCTTATGAATGTAGTCTCACCCAGTGTGTAGTGGACCTGCCTGCTGCCCCTTAAATGACAAGCTGTCGGTCGCCAGTTTTAGCACAGCTGCCTCACCGGATTCTAAGAATAAAATCTTTGTAACGTTCTGCTTTAGCATCACAGACTCAGGGGCCAAATAAGCCACTGATTTACATCCCATGCCATCTCTGCAGGATAGAGACCACATCTACCTTTCTGTATGACCAATGCCTGGCAAATCAGGGCCCCGATTCTGGTTGTAGCCGGTGGCTGCCATCATAATATAAATTAGAAGTATTTCCCCATGGCGCGGGCTACATCTTAATACAATTCATTGTGAGCCGCCTCTACCCTACCTCATTTACATTCATGCCGCCCCCCATTACTCCTCCCATTTGCAATCGGGCAGCCCCCCCCCAAAAAAATGCGCAGCCCACCTCCCATTTGCGCGGGCGAGACAATTTTGTGGCAATTGCTTACATCGGAGTATTCCGTTACTTTTAACTTTTTTTTTGCGGCTGGTTCCTGAGACCGAGGGTGGCTTCCATTTCCTCTCCTCCGATGGAGCCGCAGTTATTAGTGGAGACAGCCAGGCTGTCTTCTTCCCCCCCCCCCCCTGCAGCTGTTTTCACCGGCCTCCAAGTTCCTCAGTCGATGCAATAGGGGATTAGCAAAAGCAACTGGAAGCCAGAAGGCGGAGCCAGAAAGCACATGACGCAGCCGCTTTCCCCGGAACGATTGCAGCCATAGTGGAGCTTTGCCCTCCCGGTTATATATCCCGCCTTGGTGGGTGGTAGCTGCTCTTCCTGCGGGACCGCGTACCGCTGTCGCACCGCGCGGTAAGGTTTGCGGGGGATTCAGTCACGCGTGGGTCTTGCTGCCGACGTTCCGGGCAGGGCTTTGGTGCGGGGATTAGAGCGGGGCGGGGAGGCCTCGCTGCTCGGGGGGGGGGGGAAGGGGCAGGAGCTGCCTCCTTCAAACTCACATTTTCTCCATGGAAAATTTTCACCGAGCGGCCCCGCTGCTTGAGTGACCCCCCCCCCCGTGTTTGTGATCTTGTTTGAATGGTTATTGCCCGGGCTATGTGGAAACCCTTCACAGACGCCCCTGCCATGTTGTGTGTGTGTGTGTGGGGGGGACTGCGGTTAATAACACTCCCGTGCCGAGCGCGGCTCCTCAGGGACGTGCCGAGCGCGGCTCCGAGGCCCGCCTGCTACCTCCGATACCAACGGCTGGGCGCCAAAGCAGCCTCGCTGCCCGCCCCTGATTTCCCCTCCCCCCTCCGGGGCGCTTTTCTTGCCACTTCCCCGCGTAGGTTAGTGGCTCTCTGCAGAGCCCGGCCCCTTCCACGGCGGCAGCGCGGCGCTGCTGAATTTCACCCTGTGAGCTTGGCCGGCTTCGGGTGGTGGGGGGGCTGCCGCCACTTTACACCAGGGGCTGCGTTTGGCCTCTCGGCCGTACTGAGCCGCCGCATTGGCCACCAACTGATTGGCCGCGCGGGAGAGGGGCGGGGTTATGTAATATGACGTCACAATCCTGCAACTCGGTAACCAGCT
This sequence comes from Platysternon megacephalum, assembly GCA_003942145.1. Taxonomy (NCBI): domain Eukaryota; kingdom Metazoa; phylum Chordata; order Testudines; family Platysternidae; genus Platysternon; species Platysternon megacephalum. The sequence continues at coordinate 5,770,957 of QXTE01000051.1, forward strand.
ATTTATAACGCTGCCCAGAAGCCGCCCGCCTGTGGAAGGAGAAGAGCGGTTGGGGCTGGGTCGGCGGATAAACCGAGTTATACTTAAAACAAACAAACAAAAAAAAAAAGCAGGGTGGGGAAAGCGTGAGCGCCGAGGAGGCCGTTACTGGGGGGTAGCCTGACGCCCTCTGCCTTCGTTGTCTAGCGACCGAGCCTTCCGCCTGCCGAGTTTTTTTTTATCCGCGAGCCCCTGTGAGCGCGTGGGCAAGATGGACCCTCTCCGCAGCGAGGAGACCGAGGGAGAGATTCCCGGCCTGGGTGAGTATCCGCTGTCCAGCGCGCGCCGCGGGTTCCAGAACGTTCCGAGGCGCGGCCGCGCGGGGATCGGCCCAGCCTGGGTGCCGCGCAGGCCCGGAAGTGGCGGGCTGGAGGCCCTGGCTGCCGCGGCCTTCTCCTTCTCCCCCCTCCCAGTCTCGTGGCGCACAAAAGAGTGGAGCAGCCCGCTGGGGAACGGACCCCCCCGTGTAAAGGGACCCCCACGGGCGGTCTGTGTCAGCCCCTGCCCCCGATTGCGGCGGATGGGCTCCGATCACGGCCCTGTCTCGGCGCTAGGCCCGTGTCGCGGCCCACAGGCCGCCGCGGTAATGGAGCGCGGCTTCCGCTGCGGCCTAGGCCGTGCCTGGAATCGGGGATGTGCACAAGCAGCTTCACTCCCCCCGCGCTTCTCCCCGCCTGTTGGGATGCCTAGCTCCCAAGCTGAGCCGCCTGCACGCATTTGGGAATAGTTTTGGGTGTAATCGGGAGCCCTAGATAAGAGTAAAGCGAGAGTCGCAGGTCTGCTGGGTTGTGTCCACCCATGCGGAGAATGGCGGGGGGGTAAAGAGGCCCGTACAGTTCAGCTGTCTTTGTTATCCCTCATTGCGTTTATTTTCTGCATTTTGAGAAGAGTGGTCGTTCAACAGGCCTGCCATTATTCAGTATACTTACTGTATGCTTTAAAAATATTCAGTAGCATTTGCTTGGGTGTCAGTATAGAAGGCTACGTGCTTAAGAGTTCATTGTGGTGGAAATATTAATTCCAGTTATTAGTTCATGTATGTAGTTAGTCATTCGCATCAATATTGTGAAACACTGACTCCATAATGCAGAAACCAACTGCAGAAGTTGGTGGAACCCCTAAACATTGTTGCTTAAAGTGGTGAAATATGCCAATTGTGAAATATCTTGGGTTTTTGATGACTTTCTAGTTTCTGGATTGTCAGCTATTGGTACTTAGTTAACTTTTCTCCCCCTGACTGGTAACACTCCCTTATCTTAAGTTCTTACTGATGAACTCAGCTTTTGTGCCTCTGTGCTCTGCTGTTGCCCATCTCTGGTTCAACCGTATAGCACACTGGCTGCTTTCTTATGCAACTTAGCATGCCCTGAGATTCTAGCTTCCCCCTAAACCCAGCTGACTGACTGGAAGAAAGGCTGGAACCCTAGTCCAATTACAGAGGAAGCTCGGAACCATTGTTCAGAGTCTCTTGAGTGGTGGGATGGAAACTAATACTGAAAGTGACTGCTTCAGCAGCACTCCTTGTGTACCTCCTACCAGTAAATAGGTGATACTGTGCTGGGGGTGGGTGGGTGGGAATTGTGCATCAGGCTATGTTTACACCAGGGGTTCTCAAACTTTATTGCACCCCAACCCCTTCTGACAACAAACCTGAGCCCACTCGAACCCTGCTGCCGCAGGGGGGGCTGTAACCTGAGCCCTGCCACCCAGGGCTGAAGCCCTTGGGATTCGGCTTCTGCCCCAGGCAGTGGGGCTCGGGGGCCCCAAGCCCCAACAAGGCTAAAGCCAGCTCTGGGATCCACAGTTTGAGAACTGCTGGTCTACACTAAGGACCTTACAACAGCAGAGCTGTACCACTGCAGCTGTCCTGCTGTAAGGTATCCCATGTACCCACTCTATGCCAACATGAGAGAGCTGGCCTAGTTAAACCACCCCCCATGAGTGGCAGTAGCTATGTTGGACATGGCACTTTTTTCTCAGTGAAAGGTATATTGGTCGGGTATTGTTCTTCTCTCTCCTCCCCCCCCCCCCCCCCCCCCCCCCCCCCCCCCCCCCCCCCCCCCCCCAACCACCACCACACACACACACACAGCCTTGAGCTTACCGGCAAAAGTGCTATCTAGACCAAGCCGTAGTCCTATCTGCCCGAACACACACGACCTTAACTTTTGTGTGGCATGACAGGGCATTTGCAAAAACAGTGCATTAATTTGTCTGTTACAAGAGACATCTGTTTGCCTCTTAAAACATGTAAAAAGCCATATCGGTGTAAAAAGTTTGAAGCTCAAATAGACTTTTATGATCGATGGGTGAGTTAGGGGAAAAGGAAAATGGTCAGATGCAGAATCAGGGCTAAAGTTAACAAGGCCTGAATAGCAACCAACATCAGGAGTTTCATAGTAATATTACACCATTGAATACACTTAATTTAGTTATGTACAGCAGTCTAGACTTTGGGTTTCCTAAAAGGTTTTTAAACAGTAAGAATTCAAAAAGCTTTGACCTGTTAAACAAGAAATCTGTGATTGAAGTGTTTCAAAAAATCTTGTAACAGTTTGTAACAAGAACAAAACTTGTTACTGTGAAAGCTTCCACACATAGCTCTACCTATACATACACCCTTGACCTGAAATGCCCCTCTCTAATAGGATTTATAACTTGGTACTGCACTTGAGTGGATTTCCATGAAGTCTATCCTAAATGAGCAACAATAATGCCCTCCTGGCTCTACCAGGGGAGGAGCAGGATGTGTGTTTGAGGGAGAGGGGAAAATCCAGTCTTTAGCATGCTGGATAGAGTAAGTATTGGGGCTTTCAGATGGCTATACAGAAAGACTGAAGATAAATATTTAAAATGAAAGATGGGCTTGACTTTAGGGGGCGGAGAGTAGAATATGAAATTAAAGTAGCTCTTAAACTATAGGAAGAGGAGGGGGAAAAAACAATGGGATATAGTATAGGATTCTTGTCTAACATGCAAGGTTATTGTTGTAGATGGGTATCACCACATTAGCTAAGAATCTTTTTGTAAGATCCTAGTGGAGACAGGCTAAGCAAGTATAATGTTGATCTTGCCTAGCTATCTTAGTAAAAACTACAGGGAGCTTGTGTCTACTAGGTTTTACAGCAAGATACATATCACCATTACCTCTCTGGGGAAAAAAAAACAAAACAAAAAACCAATTGGCAGTGAAGATGAAGCCTTACGGGTGCAAGTTGGTCACTTGGTCAAGAGGTTCCTCTGTCATATCTCCACTAAGGCCCCCCCCCCGCCCCTCCCAAAAAAACAACAACAAACAAACTAACCAACCCTGACTTTAATAATCCTGTGTAGGGGAGTCATCTCAGTTTAAAGTAAGGGACTGGGAGGTGAGGGAAAATCTGGTATTGATGATAAATCTAGAATGGCTTCTGCTACTGGTTTGCTGTGTAGCCTTAAGCAAATCACTTGGGCCTTATCTAGAGTAGGGGGGAAAAAACCCATTAAATTAGCTCTGGCTACCTGGTAAAGGTAGTAAACTGTGTAGACACTTGTGTCAGTCAAATTAAATTAACTCAGTTGAGCTAGGTTGATGGGAAGGAGAATGCATTTTTCCTCCTAGTCAGTGCCATAACCTTTCTAATCTATCTCAGTCCGTTCCCCCCCCCCACTGTACAGGGTAATGCCTCGATCTTCAGACAGCTACTTAAGTGTTTATAATGCTATCTGATAGGCAAAATCTAATGGAGAGGTGTGCACTAAAGAGTCACAGTCCTTATATAGAGGAGACCCGAACTGATCCTATTTCTTGATTTTTGGGGGGTGGGGGTGGTGGTGTGGTCCATCTTCTACCCAACTAGAAGGTAATATCAAGGGAACAAATGCTGACAATCCCAAGAGTTTATTGTAGCATCTAGGGACCCCAGTCCTGTTGTGGTAGTCTTTGTACAGTACTAATGTAATCAGACAGTTCCTGCACTGAAGGTCTTACACTAGAGACAAGAAAAGGGGGTGTTTGGTATGGAGTTCACTATAAAACTTATCACCATTGTCAAGGTTTCTGTAGGCCTTGTGGCAAAGGGGAGTCTTGAGGACAGTGGTAGCTTGTAGGCATGTGACTTTTCCCATTCCCTTTACAGCTAGTGTACAGTTTTAATGCCAACACTTTCTGTCCCTAAAACATAGAATCAAATTTAAGTCATAACACAAATTGAGTTTTAAACATTGTCCCCAAAGCAGATTATCAATACTTGAAACCAACAGATACTGCAACTTGAAAAGTATGGTTTTACATTTTTAAAAAAAATAAAAAGAACCACAGTTTAGACTGACAAGTCTTGGTTGCTTGCTTCCTGCTTGAGCAAACACTCATCCTTGACTGAAAGCCATTTCCTTTAACAAGACTTTTAATGCTTGCTGTGGCTCTTCAGTACTTTTGCTTAATCTCGTCATTTTTAAAGTTGTCTTTAACATCTAAAACAGGCACCTCTTTTGAGGTTGTCAAAATCCACCCTACAAAATAGAGAAGTCCATATCATACTCTTAGCAGAATATAAACGTCTATTTAAACTTCGTAGCCCTCTGGTTGTGAAAGTCCTTGTCCAGGTATGACCTGTCATACAGTCTGCAGCTAGACTGAAACAATAGTAAGAAAAGGCATGAATTGTCGCATTTTTCTCTGTTAGATGTTAATGCTGAGCCTGATGACCTAGCTAGCGAAAGATCTTTAATTCAGTCGCAAGGAATGACTTCTGTGGATGCAGGTATGTATTGGTCACTCTGCATTCTGACAATAGTACCCTCTATTTTAAAAGGGCTTATCACACTAGGGAAAACTTATTTTCAATCTCTTCTATGAAAACTCTTTCTGTGGAACAATTGTCAGCATTCTATCCTAATTTTGGGAGAAAGTGGGAGAGTTCTTGAAATGCTGATACCTTCTGTCTTCCCTTGCTAGCTAAGTGGATTAGTGTATATAGTAAGATGCACTTGTAAAGTTTTCTTAGTGCAAATGCCCTCTTCAAAGGGTTTTTAAAAACCTGGCATTTAGAAGATTTTTTTGATAACTAGACAAGTTGCCCACAGGCTAGCAATATTTTAAACCTGTAGAGCTTGTACTTTACCTTTGGAACTGACTGTAACAGGTTGTTAATAACTAGCTTCTCTCTTCTTCTTCTCTCTCTCTCCCCCCCCCCTCCCCCCCCAAACAGGAAACAGATTCAAAGTACCATAGTAGAAAACCTGAACCAGAATTCTAACTTGCTTTTGAAGACTAAGTCTTCCTCAGTAAACTAATACAGGAAACTTGTCTTCCCTCATCATTCCAAACCTGAACAGACAGACTAAGCATTCTCCAAATTCCACAATATAGGATGCACTCCCTTCTCCTGCTGAAATATTTGGGTCATGAGTTCCACCCTGTATTAAGTTACACTTGGAAGAGTAGATGTTATAACTAGTGCAGTCTTAGTGTGTTCCTGCTGGATTTAAGTGATAGGAATCTATTGCTATTCTACTCTGAAATGACTTTCTGGTTTCAGCTGAAAAGGAGTTCTGAGTGCTAACCCATCAGAAACATCCAGCAAATACATGTCATGGCAACAATTTTTGCAAAAAAGACAAGGACTTCAGCCAGTAGCCAAGGATTTAAGCATATGCTGCATACTGCCCCCGCACTTAGCAGTGGATTTCAAGCTTCAATAAAGAAAAATGTAACAAACTTCCAGCTAGACACACTTCTAAAACTTTAGCTGCCAAATAAATAAAACTAGAAATCATATGGGAATCTGGGTACTTCTTGCAGAGCTCACACCTCAATCTACAGTGAAAGCTCTTGTATGGGATAAATCCTGCAGAGGCTTGATGGCTGGCTCCCCAACTGCTTATCTTGAAACTAGGATTAATCTTTAAACGCTAGTTCACATTTAAACTAAGGCCACCTGATTATATTTGATCAGAGGTTCTTGCCCATATGATAACTAGAACTTGCTTGGTAAGCAACTATCTGATCAGCCAGCCATTATGGTAGGGAGCCGCAGTGGAGAATTGGACTTCTGAGAAGGACCGAAATCGTAAAGCATTCAGATTACAACTTTAAAATTTGCAGCCTTTCAATTAGCTGAAGGCCCCACACCACACTGAGTAAGCACATTACCTAGATGTTAATGCTGCAGAATGAAATAGTTAAAGCTGACACTTAAATGGGCTGTAAGCTAAAGTTAAAAGCTTCATTTGGATGAATATGGCACTTAACGCCCTTATGGTGCAGTTTTTTGACTGTAGGTAACTGCTGCAGCTTACATGCCGAGGCTGAGGGCTATCTTTGCTTCCAGAAATGAGGGGATCTTATTCTCTGAGCTGAGAATCTTTCACTCCCATTTAGGCCTCTAACTTTTCAAGTGAAATGTTATTTAAGGAAATGAAACCAAAACACCAAAGGGAGACCCTGAATCCAGAAATTCTCAGAGTAGACTTCAAACCATGTGTAAATTGGAGAAAATTTACCAAAAAAACCCTCCATTGACTGACTTGGGATTGGTACTGATGGGAGCTGTAGTGTATGTAGACATGGCTGAACACTTAAAATAGCTGAAAGCAAGACAAGTTGCTAAGTGCATTCTGTAAGTGCAACTCTTCCTAGCAGAACTGTTTTTTAGTTGCGGTCAGTGTCAGTACTAGCTATGGGACTTCTAGAGTAAAATGGCTTCAGCCACTTAAGTAGCCCACCATGTTCCTTTACAGGAGAAAGAGTCTTAACTTGATTGTCATTTCATGAAGTCACATTTTATGTTTATAGTGGAGGTTTTCCAAATACTCCAGCTCAGTTCCTTGCTCGTCTTCTGTCTCTTATCTGCAGCTTTTCCAGCATTTCTGCAAGAGTAAACAAAGAAATGTGTCTCAAACAACATTCATCATGTTTTACACTAAACATCTTGGCATAATAGCTCAAGCATGCACACTTCAGTTAAGCAATGCATTGATAACTTACAAAATTTTCTTAAATTAACAATCAAAACAGATTATTGAAATGTCAAGCCATAGTTTAACAGCTGTCAGTACTAATGCATTAGATGTTTAAAACTGCATTTCTTCATCTGTTCACCATTTAGGAACGTCCTTTTTGCTAGCAGGCTTCCTTTTTTATTTTTGTTTGCAGTGTTGGTCCCAGGATATTAGAGAGACAATGTGGATGGAGGTAATACCTCTTTTTGAACCAACTTCTGTTGGTGAAAGAGACAAGCTTTTGAGCTGACAGAGCTCTTCAGGTCTGGAGAAGAAGCTACTCAGTGTCACATAGCTAAATACAAGTTTGTTTAGCATAAGGAGTTAACATGTTGTAAGAGCCTACTCAAGGTGAAGTGCATAGTTAACAAACCTGTAGTCCTAGGACAAAGGAAGATTAGTGGGTCATACATGGTTGTAATGAGCCATAAATCCAGTATCTTTGAGTCCATGATTTCTAGTGTCTAACAGTTAAGAATTTAAGCTCCCAGGCTTGTCTTTTGAAGGCTTTTTATTCTTATACACTAAGACATAAATACTGTAGGAACATCTGGTTTTTGAAGACAATCCAAATTAGAAACCCAAATACTTTTTTCCATTGTCCTCCATCTTACTTGGATGAGATTTCTTTTGAATGGGATATCTAGTATGTAAATCAATTTCTCAAGCAGTCTAGCCTGAACATATGACTGTCAGGTTTAAGTGATTTCAGACAGACCCTGACTAATCTATATAATCCCCCCTTGGTTCTTCTCTCCCCCCCCCACCACCTTCCAAACTGAGCGAATGGTTTGAGAACCCACTTATTCTAAGTGCATGTTTCTTCACCAAAATGGATTTATAGAGATGTATAAAACTATAGGGTTTTTTATTTGTTGCATACTACACCTACCAAATGACTCAGAAAACCACTAAGTTTTCTATGACAGTCCAGGGCCCTTAGCAACAGTGGTGAATGTTGGCAACAATATAGAATTTGCTGACATCAGAATAGCAGTTCAGAAAAGAGAATTTTGGTTAGAATTAATTAGTCTGTGAAAGGACTGGAGACTAGCTGCTGTCTGTAAGTATGCAGTGGTGTTCTGTCCTTACGCTTGCTTCGTTTTATTTTCTAAATCTAGTTTGATAAGTGTACATACTTGGGTTTGTCTCAGTTGGAGTGTAAAGTACAGTATAATAGGATAGTGTCCTATATTCTCCTCATGAATATAAGTATTCATGTAACGTTATGAATACTAACTTTCAGAATGCTGTTTGCTTAGTCTTTCAAATTAATTAAAACCCTACCACCTGGTGTCAGACTTTCAAAACCACATGTTTCCATGAGCAAGAGTAGTTCAAGTTGTGTGGAATTTTGTTGAAATTGGCACAGGCTTCTAATTAGTTTTAGACTAATTTGTATCCCTGTCTCACTGTAATCCTGCAATGTTGGTGTCAAGGAGTCACTTCAGTATTAAAATTAACTACTGGACCCCATAAATGCTGAAAAACAAGCACTTATGCAGTCGTAATGTATAACACCTTTTCCTACTCTAACTCTTGAGGATGGAATGTCTTCAGACAAGAGCTAAGAATATTCTTTAAGTAAATGGTCAGTTTCTGCAGAAAACATTGGAAAGCAAAAATCCCTGGGAAGACTGCATAGGATCAATGCCACATGCAGGGACACAAGAAATGAGTCATATTAGTGGTGATGGACTTAGACATTTTAGATACACTGTGCAGATGAAGTAATGGTGTCAGAGCAATGATATGACAACCTGTTTTTTCCCCAAAAGCAAATTAAAATTTCATCATTTCCATCTACTTAATTTCAGGGTGGGGATACCCCTTCCCGGGGAAGATTGAGAAAGGTATGTGGCCACATCTATTTTAGTGTTTAATTTTAATGAAATAAAACCTGATCTACCTCTAGCTATTAATTTAATGTCAGGGGTAGGGGAGGCAAAGCATAATACTAAAATGTTGAAAATATCCTGGTGTTTCTCAAATATTGAAACTCTCTGTTCACATCCATTTCACAGCCCTTATGTTACATTTACTAACACTTAATCTATGTGCTGAACCCAAAACAAATGAAAAAATAGTTCCGTTTCTATCTGATCCTCTCTAGTAAAAATACCTAAAATTACTACATGGTTGCCTGAAGTGTAATAACTTAAATAGCCCTGAGTGAAAGGAAATATGTAGGTCAGACTGTATGAGATGAGCTTGACTATTTTATATTTCCTGTTTTACAAGAAATGGCAATCCAAGTTTTTCTGGTTCAGAAACATCTGGAAATGGTTATTTATTGCATGATATTGATGAGCAATTGTACCACAGTTGTAGTTCAGAGGTAGATAAAGCCACTCAACTCTGTCTGATTCAAACTGGTGCATAAGCCACATAGGCCAATCTTAATAAATAGCTCACTGTGTTTCATTGATGTTTCCAGACTCAGATTGGAAGCAAACACATGCATACAACAAAAAACGCTTTTTATAATCCGATGTTAGGAGTGGCAGAAATTTATAAACTGCTTGAAAAAGCTTTCTAAAAAAATTAGAATAGCATGATTAAGAGAGCACAGGCTTTCAGATGGACAACTGTTAGAAATGCATCCCATAACTGTACTACCTGAGATTGTCTACACTTGAAAATCACTCTTACGGTAGGATATAAATTTAAGCATAGTAGCTATTCCCAAATAAATACATATGTAACACCATAAGGGCTTGTCTACATAGTACTGCATAAGCGGGTAAAAATGCTTGCTGCTATTTTTTTTTTTAGTCTTCAGGAAGCAGTATATTGCTCCTCTTAGTAGCAGAGTTGCAAGTATGATGAAGTGTACTAGTCTTGCTTTTTATCAACATTCATTACTCATTAGGTTGAGTTTACACAGCACAGGTTCATTGGGCCTTTCGCACTTTCGTTTCAGTCTGCAAAAGCTCCCTGGCAAGAAAAGGCTTTTACAGTTCACAACTAAATTCAGCAGACTCTAAATTGGTCAATGGGATCAGAAGGAGAGAGAATAGATTAGGCATATGATTTATTGCTATTTCCACCACATGAAGATGAGGGTTTGTCTGTGAGGAAGCTATTGACAAATAAGCTAGAGCAGTGGTTTTCAACCTTTTTTCATATGCAGACCCCTTTCGAATGGGGGGTGGAGGGAGGAGAAGAGGAGGATCTGCAGACCACAGGTTGAAAACCACTGAGCTAGAGTGTAAATTTTAAAGCACAATAGTTATTCTAGGCTACTGCCCCACTTATCCATGCCCAGACACTCTTAATCACTGAACTCTGTCAAACTTATTAGCCATCAAGACAAGGCAACTTTTGAGTTACCTGTTGTACACCAATGTCTCAAACAGTAAAGGATGTTCTGCTTCACAGAGCTTAGCTGAGACATGCTTTAATTGTGCTCTAACTCTACTTAAGTAGGCATACGTCCGAAAGATATAAACCAATCTTGTGGGCTTGTTGTACAACATTTGTAATAGATTTCCTCCAATTAGTCGAGACACTGCACGTGGTGGTGGTGGTGGTGGCGGCAAATTCCTAAGAGCAGCATTTGAGCATTCTCTGTAATTGTTTTACATTCTTGTGTGAGGAGACTAAGAATATGTGGGTTTGTTTTCCCCCTTAGTGTCCAGAACACACTTCCTAATTATCTGCTTAACGTGATTTATTTCAGCTGCCTTGTGTGAGAACTGGAAGAATTTACAGTTGTTTCTGAAACATGTTGTCATTATTTCAGCATTTATGGCATCTCTTTGTAATAAGTATGCAACAAACCCAGATCCCCCTCCCTCAGAACATTCACTGGGTGGGTGGTGGGTGTGCTCTGCAGCCTTGAGACTGCACTTCCCTTTGAATGGATAACTTTTCACTGCACCGTGAAACTTCTGCTTTGGGAAAAGGCAACGGTTACTTTCTTTTCCTGGTTTTAGAGGCTTTTAAATGACAGCTAGCATCTAATAAGATAGAACTCATGGGATACTGTTAGCTGCAAACCTATTTAACCAGGGATGTTAGACAGTCTCCTTTGTTCTTGTTTAGCAAAATTTGGTGGATTTTCTCTTAAGTTTTAAACATTATCTGAAACTTCTATGAATAAATAAGCAGACCAAACAGGAATTGGTTCTAAAATGCCTGAGGTTGTTAAAACTGTACTTAAAGTTCACAAATCTGGAAATCAGAGTCTGCCTTGCTGTCCTCCATTTTAATTGTCTTGTCTGCAACTTTTAAGTTTTACAGATCTGTTTACTGATAGGTATATGAAATGTTTCTAATTTATGCTGCAAAACGTCTGTTAGTCTATAAGGTGCCACAGGATTCTTTGCTGCTTTTACAGAACCAGACTAACACGGCTACCCCTCTGATACTTGTTTCTAATTAGAATCTCCGCTTAATTTGTATCCTCCCATTAGTATGTTACTGTCTACAATGTTTGCCACTACACAAGTGCCATTAAAACAACTTCTTTGAAGGAATTAGATGGCATATGTAGCACTTGCTTTGAATAGTGAAATTTTTACAACTGCTGGGAAATGCTCATTTTCATAGGGGTGTTAGGAAGTGCTTGGAAGGCAGAGTGTGTGTTAATACGTGGAGCAGGGATTAAAAGCCGTGGAAGGCGTTTATCTCCCCCTTTGTAGGGACTGTTCCCTTACATGCAAAAGGAATATAGTATCTGTAGCACTTCTTAGTTCACAAGATGGTAAATTTAGGCTGCCTTATTTACACTGTCAGTAGGTGGGGCTGGAATGGTGCTGAACCCAGACCTTAGCTACATTTGCAGCTAAGAACTGTGTTGCCACCATTTTAGAAATCATGTCTTAAAAATGGAGGTGGGGCTTAGATGCTGCCAACACTGCATTCTTTCTTAAGAGCTGGGGGTGGGGGGGAAAGAACACACAATTGCTATGCATGTGTAACAGAGCAATTGAGAATGAGATGGGTGGAGTCTGGGAGAACTTGTAGTTGAGATCAAGCATTATCTGCAAGATTACCAGAGCGAAGTACAGAAGGGCTGAGGAGCCAGAGTGCCACTTAGGGTATCTCTATCTGTTTTGGGTCAGTAACAGGAACTAATACAGCAATTGAGGACCCACGTTGTGTGAGAATCTTATTTAAATCCCATAGTAAAAATGCTGTTTTTCTTATTGTAGAAGGAATCACTAATGAGTAGTTGGAGGCTGAAAATAATCTTTTCTCTGTGAAACTATAAATGCTTGTTCCAGTCATGGCAACTTCCTGACACTGTCATTACTCTCTGCCGGCAGAAATTAGTGCTAATGGATGCCACTGAATTATTTCCCCCGCTTCTCCCTTAAGGCTAAGAGACACACTGAATGTGAATGCTGGCTGGAGTTTGCCACTTTTCTTGCAGTGTCTGTAAACTAAATGTTGCAGCACCGTGCTGGGGAAACCAACCAGCCTCACTGATGCCACAATTGAACGAGAGCCTGTCAAGACTCAGTTTGTGTGTGAGAGAACTTGTTAATTACAGTGACAGTGAGCTCAAGGGCAGAGCTTTATTCCTTGTCATGCTAGGGTTAAATACTCATGACTAGGAACGAAAGCTTATCCTGGAACGAGTGGGGGGGTGTTGTCTTTTCAATTGTGCTAGTGTGTTGAAGGGCAGGCATGCCTTGGTGCTGAACCATGAACTAGGACCTGCAATTTGATGCAAAGCCTTGGCTTGGAGGCACTAGTTACAGTACATGAAGACAGTAACAGGGTCTCTGTGATTGACCCTACCAGTCAGCTCCCCTGTCCGGGCTGGAGCCTGGCAGCTGTCTGCAAAGCACCATTCTGCTCTTGGCAGCATTTGGTGCGCTGAGGCATTAGCTTCATGGCCTGTCCCGCTCCCTCTATCCTCTTCTCTCCTCCCCTTCCCCCCCCCCCCCCCCCCCCCCCCCCCCCCCACCAGGGGAGGAAGATCCAGACCCCTTCTCCTAAGGGGGGGAGGGGAAGACCCTTCAGCTTACCTGCGGGATTGTTGCCAGGGTCAGCAAGCAGGGTGAGTGTCCCCCTCCAGGCCCTGAATGAGACTAGCCTAAACCCAGGTAAAGGTAAACTGGTGGTAGCAATAATGCAGGGGTCGGCAACCTTTGAGAAGTGGTGTGGCAAGTCTTCAGTAACTTAAGGTTTCGCGTGCCAGTAATAAATTTTACATCTATAGGGGCCCCTGACAGAATCCCAGACCAGCAGCGGGCTGAGTGTCTCGGCATGCTGCGGGTCTGGGGTTCTGTCCGCTGGCCCCTGCCAGCTGGGGTCCCGGCCGCCAGCCCTGTTCAGCCTGCTGCCGGCCTGGGGTCCCGTCCATCCAGGCTGGCAGCGGGCTGAATGGGGCTGAGACCCCAGCTGGCAAGGGGCCGGCAGCCGGAACCCCAGACCAGCGGTGGGCTGAGCCGCTCAGCCAGCTGATGGTCTGGAGTTCCGGTCACGGGCTCCTGCCAGCCAGGGTTCTGGCCGTCAGCCCTGCTCAGCCTGCTGCCGGCCTAGGATTCTGTTCACCCAGGCAGGCAGGGGGCTGAGCGGGCCGGTGGCTGGGACCCCAGCTGGCAGCAGTAAATATCGGCTTGCGTGCCGCATGTTGCCGACCCCTGCAATAATGGATTTTGTGTTTTTCCCCCCCCCCTCCCTCCCCCCCAAAAAAGTTTCGTGTAGACATCGTCTTAGATACATGTGATTGTCTGGTGTGACTGGGGGTTGCCTCTTGTCACCTGATTCTCTCTTGTGGGAAACTCAGGGTGAAATCTAGAGTTCTCCTGAATGAGCTGGGCAGAGTAATTTGCACTCTGTGTGCTCTGGTGGCTTTGACCCATGTCTCTTGATGACTCTCCTCCGAACAAGCGAGACTTCAGTTAGTGAAGCGAGCAGGCTCTTTCCCGCGGGGTGGGGTCAGCAGGCGTTGGAGCTGGGAAGCGCTAGAGCCCGCCGATGAGTGCCCCCCTCCCCTGGTGGCGGGGTTCAGACACGCTCAGCGCCGCTTGTGTTGGGCAGGTGAGGGTCAGGGAACGGCTGAATGGTGCTGGCCGGTTCTTTAATCCTGTAGGGGCAGTGGGAGGATAGGGCGTTGGCCTGGGGTGTCAGAGCCCGCGCCCAGCGCAGGGACCGGGTCTCCGGGCACCGCGTGTACCGTGACAGAAGCGGTTGGGGTTATTCAAGTGTAGCTGTGCTGAAAACTGCGCGGGCTCGGTCCATTAGCTGCGCGGGGTTGAGGGCCCTGGTTTTGTTTACCGCAGAAAGGCGAACGCGAGAGAGGAAACGCATGCGCGTAGCCGACCGGGGGCGCGGGTAGGGCGGGGAGCAGCTGCGCCAGGCGCGCCTGTTGCTGCTAGAGCATGCGTAGTTGGCTCGCAAAGGGGGGGTTAAGCCATGTACGTATTGCGGATGCGCAGCACGGTCTGTTTATGCGCATGCGTCCCGGGCCTCATTCCCAGGCACGGCGCCGCGCAGTTTACAAACTGATGGGGGGCAGCACGCGCTGCTCACCCAGTCTCCGTCTGGCCGCTGTGCTCTAGCCACCCTCACCCCGACCCTCCCGGCAGTGAGCGGGAAGAGCGCGCGCTGTGCGGCGCAGGGGGCTCCGGGCTGTCGGCTGCCCCGGGGCGGTGGCTTGGACCTGTGTTCTTTGTGCGGCGGCAGAGCCCGGCCCAACGGAAGCGGCAGCACGCGCCGCCATTTCCTCACGCGCCCTCGCCACAACCTCACCCGCTTGCTGCTGCCTGATTGGGACTAGGCGATCTCCGGACAGGATCAGGCCCGGACCCTGACCGCCACCATGTGTGCGTGCGGGGTGGGGAGCTCGGTTACAGCGGCCCGGGCTGCGCTCTCGTGGGGAGGGGGGGAGTTAGGCGCTGCACCGGGCCGTGCGGGAGGAGTTGGGAGCGCGGGGGGGGGTTGGACTAGAAGGTGGTGGTCTGGTGAAGGGGAGCAGTGGTGGGAAGGGCGGAGTGACCCGCGTTCGGGCGGCCGGAGGGCGTTATCCCCGCCTCAGTGTGTTGTCTCCCCGCAGCGACGGAAGGCGAATCGGAGCCGAGTCTCGCTTCCAGCATGATGCTGAACACGGAGGGCGGCGAGGGCTTCGTGGTGAAGGTGCGCGGGCTGCCTTGGTCCTGCTCCGCCGAGGAGGTCCAGAGATTCTTCTCCGGTAAGTGCGAGCGGAGCGGCCGCCTGAGCCTCAGCGCGCATCAACAGCCGCCCGGTGGCTGGTTGCATGGGGGAGGGGCGGGGTTCGTGTGACTCCTGGTGCGCCCGGAAAGCCGGGGAATCCACTTTGGAGATAGCAGCGGAGGTGATAAAGTAAAGAGAGGCCCTGTGGGAGAGTCACTGCACCATCCCGGGGCAGCGCTACTGTAAGATAAGGGCAATGGGGGAAATAGTATAGGGTCCCCTCCCTATTAAAAGTAAGTAGCTTTTTTGAAGTACTTAATTACAGTAAGCAATTAAATATTGGATGTTTAAACTGAACAAATAGCCCTTTTGTACTTTGATACTCATAAGAGTTGGTTTACAATGTGATTTAGTGTGTGCTTGAAAGAGTGCACTCCTTACTTACACTTAACTGAGTAGATTTTAAGTCCCATATTGCAACTGGTTAACTCTTGGTTTACTAGACTTCAGATTGATTTTTCAGATGGGATAAGCATTCTTGCCATCTTAAATAAGACTGAGTCTGTCCAATTAAAATTAAAAAAAAAAAAGCCACCCCCCCTTCCCTCCTCCCCACAATTTGGAGGTCTGGTCTGTAAGAGCGATGTAGTCTGGATTCTTTCACAACTCAAAATTTATCTTGGGTAGCGACTGCCTTCTGTTCAAGGTATGCTGGCAGGGACGCTTTCCATTGCATCTCTTGATGGATTTCAGTCTCAGTGGTAAATTTAAAAGAATACTAAGAATATTTAAATTCAGTTAAACAAAGAAGGAAAACCAGCATCTTGTATTATGGTAGATATGTATTTAGGATTAAACTGGTATACTTCCAGGAATAAAAGATATGAATCACTGCTGTTGAACAATCCACTGTTGGAACAAAACTGTTCTGGGTTTCTCTCCTAGAATGCAAAATTCAAAATTCAGCTTCAGGTATCCGTTTCATCTATACAAGAGAAGGCAGACCAAGTGGAGAAGCTTTTGTTGAACTTGAAACGGAAGATGATGTGAAATTGGCACTGAAGAAAGACAGAGAAACAATGGGACACAGATATGTTGAAGGTTTGACTTAATTGGCCTAGTAATTGATTAAATGTTTGTATTGACTTCACTTTTTTGTAACTTGTGGTGTTTAAATGCATGTAAGTTGATTTAAGTGAATTTAGATTATACCAGTTGACTAGCTTCTCAAATGGCAAATGACTTAAAATGGTTTATGCTGCATTCCAAAATTCATTAATTCTAAGTGCCTCTTACAGTTTTCAAGTCAAACAACGTTGAAATGGATTGGGTTCTGAAGCATACTGGTCCTAACAGCCCTGATACTGCTAATGATGGTTTTGTACGTCTTAGAGGACTCCCATTTGGCTGTAGCAAAGAAGAAATTGTACAGTTCTTTTCAGGTATGTGGGGTATAAGTATTAGCTGTAGCGTTATGGGTCAGTGCGAATCAGTGGCACTGAGCTCTCTTGCCCATTAATGCTTTCAACAGGCCAAACTGTGCCACAGTTAGTGTTAGACTATATTGATCTCTGATGTGTGCGAATAAATCCTAAATTTAATCTATTATTTGGGCTAATAGCTTTTAAATATCTTAATCAACCTAAGTTAAATTATGGGTTATCGAGATAATTCATACTTACACAAGTTTGTTTTACTTAGCATCATAGAAAAATCAAGTGTTCATCCTTTGAATTGAAAATTAAAGTGGATACTTAAAAATTGGAGGATAATTCTTACTTACTGTTTTAGCCATTCCACACATGCTGCTCAGTCGAGCACATAAATAAATGGTTGAGCCTTTTTATTGCTGGACTCAGTAAAATGGGTGGAATTTTTAAAGGTGGCAAGACTAATGTTAGGCTTAATTGCCGAACTCAAGTATTGACCTACATGACTTGTAGAGTCAAATATTGTACAATAATTTTGTCTTTAAGTGCAGAGTAGTTGTGGTACGAAAGTTCAATTTTGTTTCATTCACATTAAATGAGTATTTTATGAACTTTTTTTAGGGTTTAAGACTGAATTGTAAAGATTAAAATG
Source organism: Platysternon megacephalum (assembly GCA_003942145.1). Taxonomy (NCBI): domain Eukaryota; kingdom Metazoa; phylum Chordata; order Testudines; family Platysternidae; genus Platysternon; species Platysternon megacephalum. The sequence continues at coordinate 5,788,171 of QXTE01000051.1, forward strand.
ACTTGACTTGAACTTGATTTCAAACGCTTGCCAATTTGTATCTAATGTTGACTTCCTGTTTTGGGAATTGGAATGATACCTACAAATGCATACAATCTTGAATGGGCCTAAACATGTCTCTTTTAAAGCAGAAAGTATCAACTTTAAATGTGACTTATGCTTAAGTTATAAACCTGAATATTAGAATGTATAACAAAATAAATCGAAAGAGCTTTGAAACGTTGTTATAGGATTAGCAAGGACTTTTTTGTTTTTAATGTAGACTGAAAATCTGAGTCTTCTGATTTAGAATGCAACTAAATTGTTTTGTGTATTTTGGCAAAGTGATGTATTGAACACTACCCCCCTCCTTTTTTTTTTTTTTTTTTTAAAGCAAATAAATGCACTGATATCACTGTTCATGTGGTTAATAATTTATGAGCAGTGGTGATAGAAATTGTATACATGTACCTAATATGCAGAGTGCTGCTTTCAGTTTAGCAATTAACACTTCTGAAATAATTCTTGGATTTTAGTGAAGCAGTACTCTACAAATATTAATACTGATTTTAGCGAGATTTAAAATGTTTACATAAGAGTATCATTGTCTTACATGAATGTTACTTTTAGTAAATACTTACTAAGATGCTGTGTAAAGCTATTTTTACTGTTTTTGTGACTTACGTTGTGTGAATTTCAACTGACTGAAAAATTCTGTAAAGTATTCTTAAGAGGCTCTATTTAACTTGTCATCTTCTTAACACACCCTGCACTAAATAAATGAAAATTGATTTTACTGCTACAAAGTAAAAGCTCTTTTTCTGCACAGCAGGATGGGTTAAGAATCTAAACTGAATGGTATGCAATCATGAAGCTTCATGTTGACATGCTTTCTGCTAGAATGCTAATCTAGAACTAGCATACCATTCACTTACAAGTATTAACTTTCTGGTGTATTTAAAGCTATAAGAAAAATTCATGACTGGGCTTGTGATGTTAATATTGCCCCCTACTGGGGTTATTTGTCCTTGGGTTGAAGGGTTGGAAATCGTGCCAAATGGGATAACATTGCCGGTGGACTTCCAGGGGAGGAGTACGGGGGAGGCCTTCGTGCAGTTTGCTTCACAGGAAATAGCTGAAAAGGCTCTAAAGAAACACAAGGAGAGAATAGGGCACAGGTGGGGATGGATGGTTGGTTGGATACGTCACTTTTCTTATGGTAAATGCTAATTAAATCCATATTCTCTCTCCTTAAAGGACTGATCCTTAAACCATTAAAACTTAGTCTAGTATTTTGGTCTCTAACTTACTCATAAGTAAAAGTATTGTTACCACCTTGTTTCATGTGTACATAGCGCATACTTAGTAAAATTTATTCCGACTACAAAACAAAATTGGAAAATTAAGTTAATTGAATTTACTCAACATTTAGTATTTAAACTGTAAAATTGATAGCTTAAAAACTGACAGAAGTTGAGAGATTATGGCTTTAAACGTCTCAAGTAGCACTAATGTCTCTAGCTGTAAAGACACACAGTACCTTATTACCATAAGAAAATGTGATAATTTCTAAACTTGTTTTTATAAGTTGAAATGTAACAAATTTTCTTATTGTATTTAATCTTCAATGTAATAAGCATAGCTTTCAAGAAATTGTCACAAAGGGTTTTTTATTCTATTTTACTTGTGACTATTTTTCATTGAAGCATGCACTTTTTCCTATGCTAAACTACTGAAGCATAGGGTGGGTTGACTAGCACATGCAAAGTTTTTTTTTGTAGACTTCTGATGGGTTAAAGTCTTGGTGGAGACTAGGTTTTTAACCCTCAATATATATTGCCACATGAGCAAAACATGAAAGTGCTGAGTTGAGTGGACTTGTCTCCCTCCTATTTTTTTTTTGACAGACATGATTAAATTTAAACTGTGGGGGGGGAACTTAACTTGCTCCCCCACCCTTAAGGTTGGGATACTGTGAAGTATGAGGAGCCTATAAACCCTTCAGTAATTGTAATTTCTTGAAAATACACTATTTTGAAAGTAAAATAGTATTTGACTAGAATTTGTCATTGCCTGTATAATGTAAAGAAATCTGGCTTAAAATAAACTGCCAGTTTCAAGGCTATGACTAGAGTGTCTTGTTCTAGTTTTATATTGATTTAATATTCCTATGTGGGGAATTAAAGACTGACTGTCTTTCTTATGCGGAAAACATCCTAGGTATATTGAAATCTTCAAGAGTAGTCGAGCAGAAGTGCGTACTCATTATGATCCTCCCCGCAAATTACTGGCCATGCAGAGGCCAGGTCCTTATGACAGGCCTGGTGTTGGAAGGGGCTATAACAGTCTTGGTAGAGGAAGTGGTTTTGAAAGAATGAGACGTGGAGCTTATGGTGGAGGTACGTATCATAAGACTTTCAGTTATTTTAAAACCATAATTTATACTGCTTCATAACTATCGGTGCGTGGATTAAAAACTCATGGAAAAATCAAACTAAAGCTAAACTTCTGCTTCTAAACATTTCATAGTATTTTACATACTAGTTTCTGTAGTTTAGGAAAAGCATTTTAATATGTATTCTATCTTTTACAGGTTATGGAGGCTATGATGACTACAATGGATATAGTGATGGCTATGGCTTTGGTTCTGACAGATTTGGACGAGGTGAGACTTCTTTAATGGGGGTGGTAAACAATTTTAAATACATATAAAAACTAACTTTCAATACATCTGAAAGATCTAGAATGGACTCTTCTCTCCACAGGCATGTCTGACCATAGATATGGAGATGCAAGTTCTACTTTCCAAAGCACAACTGGTCACTGCGTACACATGAGAGGATTACCTTACAGAGCTACAGAGAACGACATTTATAATGTGAGTTCAAATACTTTGTGCAACAAGTACTTTCTCCTAAATCTGCAACAATATTTTGCCAGATGAAGACAGTCTTATGTAAATATTTTTTTTACCTAGTTCTTCTCACCTCTGAACCCTGTAAGAGTCCACATTGAAATTGGACCAGATGGTAGAGTGACTGGAGAGGCAGATGTTGAGTTTGCTACTCATGAGGATGCTGTGGCTGCCATGTCCAAAGACAAAGCAAATATGCGTAAGTTTGACTTTTTTTTTTCTTAAAACGATGGGCCTCCATCTTAAAATCAATGACCTAAATATGGTCTGAACAAAAGTTAAAACATACCCGCTGAAAGCTTGTATTAAAAAATTATCTGATCTTGTTTTCTAACACAGTGGTCTCCAAACTTTTTTGATCGCGCACCCCATCAATAAAAAATTTGAGCATGCACCCCCTGCTGCACCGGATCTACCATTTTTGCCAAAGCACAAAAAAAAAAAAAAAGCCACTCGGACTCCCGCCTGACCTGCCGAAGCAAAAAAAAAGAAAGCGCTCCTCCTGCTGCGCACCCCCCAAGGATCTTTGTAGACCACTGTTCTAACATGATAGAATAGTAGTTACCTGAGACAAGACTGTCAGATGGATTAAAGTCATAACTATAACATGTAACAGATTTGAATTGTTCACATCCTCCATCGGCGTGACCTCACAGTGAGACAGATTGGATATGGATTCTGTAGGAATTAGTTAATATAATGTCAAACTTCCCTTAGACTACTGGGCTGTTTTAAATTGAAATGAGGCACTGTTTGTATCACGCATAGGCTTAATGTCCAGTAAGTTTCAATGCTCTGTTAAACATGCTTTTTCTTTCAGAACACAGATATGTAGAACTCTTCTTGAATTCTACAGCAGGAGGAAGTGGTGGTGCATATGGCAGCCAAATGATGGGAGCAATGGGTATGTGTGAATAGTCTAACTGCATTTTTATTCCAACACTTCATATTTAACAAAGCTGGCTAATTTTATACAGCTCCTGCTTATTCTATGCCTGGCATAAAAACTGAAATTCAACATTCTGTCTTAATCTCACAGTCAAGGAATCGGAAGGGGTAGTTCAAGATTGGAACACTAGCACATTGCAAGGTATATAAACCTTTGTGGGAATACATTCAAACAATTAATTAGGTTAAGTAAATTGTGCTGAATGTGAAGAGTGTGATGATACGACTGCTTTCTAGGAATGTGTGATGTTGCATAAATGACATGGGAGATGCAAGTCATCCTTGTCGTCTTCTCTCTTCTCTCCCCCCCCCCCCCCCCCCCCCAGGTGTTGATAGAGGGTGTATCAAACTTAAACTGACACACACTCTCATGAGTAAAGTCTCTTTGGAAACAGGGAGCAACAAAGCTCCACTCTAAAACTTGAAAAATCAACACTTAAAACATAGCAAACCTAAAATTACCAAATTTAAAATATGAAATGTCCGTTGTAAGTTAAACTAAAACCTGTTACTGCTATTCAGAAACTGTTTTCCCCTAGATGGCCATAGAAACTTCGATGTGACATGCAAAAGTAGATACTCCTCTTGAAATTTACTTTTCTGGTCTCAGGATAAGAGCTTAAAAGTGGTGGNGGGGGGGGGGGGGGGGGGGGGGGGGGGGGGGGGGGGGGGGGAGATGTGGATGATGCTTGTATAGCACCTTGATTGTGGAATGAGATTGAACACTGTAATACTTTGTCTGTTTTTACAGTTGAAATTATGAAGTTTGCTTTTTTAAAAGTTTTGCAGAGGTACTGTACTCTAGCAGATTGTGCTCTTCAAAGGTAGCTTGATTAGTTCATTGAGAATTTAGCTTATCTAGATTACAAGATTAGTTTTAGTTGTTGCTGACTCAAAATAACTTACCAAGTTCTTGTACAAGTATAGAAACTTTCCCATGCCGTGCATGCAAATTCAGGATAGGAACAAGCCTCAGACTATCTGGAGGATTGACATTCCAGATGTTCTGGTATTGACTTCCCCCATGCCTCTGAAAGCACATGTGCTGTTGTGGAGGACATCAGAGGTCACTCAGTTGGCTTACCTCACAATTTTCAAAAATCCCATTATGGATTTTTACTATGCAGTAAAAGTCAGAAGTAAATTTCTCCATTGTACTTCTGAATAGTGGGCATTTGGGGGTGGGGATGTAAAATCTAGCACCCCATTTAAAGTTTCTTGTCACAGGTAGCTGAGTGGAATATTTAAACGTCTTAAATCCTCAGATGTGACTTATTGCAGTGAGTGAACTGATGCTCTTCTGGTGAAATAGGGTAGGGCAGAATACAACTTTCCTATTTTAAAATTAGGCTGAAAAAAACAAATTAAGTACCGTTAGAATCAGAAGCACATGAGCACAAATACCTTGCCGTTGGCCACTTCCACTAGTGAGAAACCAGAAAAAATGGTTAAGCAGAATGGTATCTAAATAGACCAGATACATGGCACCATGAGGGCTAATATCTGTTAGGAATTTCATAATTAGGTAGTATTTAGATCTGTTTGTTGGACAGATTTTTGGCAGTCAAGGTGTTAACGTTCATTTCCTTAACTTGAAAGGAAACCAATCCACTTACGGTGCTAATCAGCAGCTGAGTGGGGGTTATGGAGCTGGCTATGGCACTCAAAGCAGTATGAGCGGATATGGTAAGATTTTATTTTATCTTTTAAAGCCTTAGGTGGGTGTCCAGCTGTAAGGACACAGGAGGTAGGCTAATAGGCAGTACCATCTTAAAATAGTGCTTCATGGTTGGCATACGTTTTCAAAGTGAGTCTCAATGCTAGTATTAGGGGAAATTTGCTTTCCAAGATGAAGTCTTCTGAAATATGAAGAAGCTGGGAAATTGTATTTTTTTTTTTCCTGCTTATGTAGATACACTATAAATTGGGAGTAACTTCATTGCAGTTACTAGTAATACCAGTGTGAGAAAAGGAAACCAGTCTTGCTGTTTCCCCAAATAAAAGCAGTATGTAGTAGAACTGTAGTGTCTGGACTTAGTCTTATTTCATTGAAAGACCTGGGAAACTCTTGCAGGTTTTTTGTAAAGACAGCACCAACTTTCATTTGAATATCTGGAAGGTTTGTCTTTTTAATAGCATCGGAGTATGTGCAAGGTGGTGGGTGGATTTAAGTCTCAAGAAGTGGGCACTTGAGGATAAAAGGGGTGGAGTTGAATCTCACCCCCAAACTTGTACTGGCAATAAGCTGGAACACTTAATTTACCTGCTGCTTGATGTTTTTTCCAGGTAATCAGAGCGCAATGAACAGTAGCTACTACAGCAGTGGGAACCGTGCATCCATGGGAGTGAATGGAATGGGCGGGATGTCCAACATGTCCAATATGAGTGCTGGCTGGGGAATGTAACTGACTTTTGGTCAACCTTTTTTTAAAAAAACAAAACAAAACAAAAAACTAAGTTTAACAGTTTTGCAATACAAGCTTGTGATTTATGCTTTACTGTAAGTGAAATCAGGATTATTTTAAAACTTCAGGTTCAGTATTTTTGAACACATGGAAGAAATAAACATTCACTTAGGATGTAATAACCAAGTTGAGTAAAGACTATAACTGTTAAACAATTTTCAGCTTTTTCTCAAGTTAGTTTTGTTGTAGGAGTGTATTTAAGCAGTAAGCGTATTTAGGTTAAAGCTGTTTCAATTATGTTAAATGTTGCTCTTATACCATATTACATCCAACACCGTTTTGAATGCATGTTGAAAAACATGCTTTTTTGTAAACAAATATAGGAGCTGTGTCTGCAATTCAAAGTGAACATTTGGCATGTTAGTTCTAGTTTATTTCTTTTAATATCCTGTAAGGCACGTTTAAGCTTTTTTTTAAGTTAATGGGGAAACATGTTGAGACGTGATACAGCTACTTTAGGATTTTGGTCTTGGTGTTCGTATAAAATTCTGAGGCCTTGATTTGATCTTTCATTGTATGGTGATTTCCTTTTTAGGTGTATTGCGCTAAGTGAAACTTGTTAAATAAATCTTCCTTTTAAAAACTACTCTCTTCACTTAATATTCCATGTTCAGCATTCTTTGTAACTACAAGGGGGGTGGGACAGTGAGTGGGAAGTTGTAATAAAATTTGCATCTGTGCAAGAGTGTTAATGTCATAACATCCACCCAGTAGCATAAATATTGTACTACTTCTAATGTTAAGAGTGCTGCATGAGCTGTCAAAGGTGATGAAACTTAAAATTACAGTATAGCATTCCTAACCTGAAAAGTTGTCCATTTGTACTGCACTCCTGGAAAAGACTTGTTTCTGGCAAGTGAATCTATTCCTTTGCCTGGTTGGTGCTGCTTGAGTGCGTTTACACATGCTTTTAAAAATTCATGGTAGCGAGTATCAAGCTCATGTCTACAGACACAGGATCCATGGGGTTTATACTAGGGTTCGAAGAACAGCAGTGTAGACATTGCAGCTCAGGCTCATTCAGAGCCTGAATGTCCACGCAGGTGATGGTAGCACTGTATCACAAGCTCCATGATCCTGAGTCTGTAGACCTGATCTCTAAGACCCTCTGCTGTGGGTCTTAAAAACACACTGTAAATGTGCTGCTTGAGGATAGAACAAGTTGCCACTTCTAAGTAGACTAGATTGTGCATCTAATTCCATGAGGACCAACATCACAAACTTTTATGTTCACAAGCTTAACTACATTCAACCCAGATTTGTTTCTGGGCCCTAGTTTTTCTACTACAGTCCAAAAACTTTACCATACAGCCCCTATACTGACTAAACATAGCTAATCAGTACTGAAATACTCCGTTGCTATATAAGTATGTCCTATAGCTTCTAGCCAACAACTGCTTAGCTCCCCCACTCTCCTGGCAGGCCCTCTGAAATATTGCCATCTATCAGCACAAACATGCCCCTGGGTGTCTCAAATGGAGGCAGGCTTTGTTGTTCAGACTTGGATAACTCTCTATTCAGATGCTGTGCAAATGAGGGAGAAGGCATTTAGCTGCCACAGAGTTTGATACTAGAAAAGTGCACTAGTTTAACTACCTTTTGAACGACTTATGCAAATATACATTATGTGCACCTGTATTAACAGTACTTTAACCATTGTTTTGTATTGATTTGATCAGTGCAAGCTAACCCAGTTCAGATGTCTTAAAAGTCCTTCAAGCTCTTCTACAAAGCTAGTTTGCTTGGTGTTGTAGATTCCAATTCATTTATCCCTACGGCTAGTAGAGCTGGGGAACATTACACACTGCAGGTAGTTTACATGACGTTATGCTGCAGCACACAACTTTTCTCTCTGACCTACAGAAGGTGCTTCATGCATGAATAATTATTGGGGACCTCAGACAGCTGAGAATTGGATGAGCCCCTTGTTCTATGGCATAACTACATCCCATCTTGAAATGTCCACTAGTGCCTGAGAAGGTAGCCTAGAAACTGACATCTCTTCTGTACTGTTACTGCACTTCAAAAGGTCTGCATCTTGGTGGAGCAAAAACTACTTAACTATGGAAAGTGCTCTAGCTGCTTGAAACTTGATAGGCTGATTTAAGACCTTATTGTGTCCCAAGGAAATGTAAACATCCAATAGAAATGTGGCCTAACTTGCAGGAAACTCATTGGCTAAGGCCCTCCCCTTTAAGCAGTGAGTTAACATCTTCCCAGCAGCTTGTTCTCTTACCAGCCTCAAACTTGCATGACCTGTAAACAGTCTGAACATGTACAGGATAGGGAGTGCTATATCACACCTGGCCATGCTCCCTTACCAACAGGAATGTAATTGGAGGGCTTTTCCTGTAAAGGCAACCAGTTCTGCTCCAAGAGCATGCCCTCAGACTTTTTGGGGTGGCTTGGTTTTGTAATCTTACCCACTTATCATACCATCAGTCTTTCCCTCTTGCATTCTCCACTGGCTCTATTTCTCCTTCCTGGTTACCTTCACTTTGCTAACTCCCCACCTCTGTTACTCTTTAATCCTGCCTTCCCCATTCTCTTACTAGCACAGCTAGGTTCCAGATCCACATCTGAACCACCTTCCACCCATCCTACCATTCCTTCCCTCTCCCCACTGCTGGCTCTGGAATAACTGCTCTAAAAGAACAAAACTACTATTTCTGATCTCTTCATTGCACCAGTTCCTGTGTCAAAGAACTGGATCTGACCCTGCCTCTGCAAAGTATGTCTATACAAGGAGCTGAGGTGGTGGTGATAGACATACTGTGACTAATTTTTCAGCAGACCTCATGCTTTATTTAATGCACAGGTTTGACTCTAAGGGATTCACTCATCTCTCTATTCACAGCTTTTCCAGACAACACTGACCTACAGGGCCTAGGATTAAATACCAGTGCATTTTCAGCACCAAGGGTAGAAGTTAGATTAATCTCCTATAAGGCCTTTTCTTAGTAATAGCTTTTTCACAGAAACTGCTATCAATTGGAAATCTGTTGGGAAAGGAGAATACACCAGATATGAACAGGATTGGATATGCTGAGTAGATACTCCCATCGTGGCCACAATACCGTTTGGTGGTCTGATTTTTTTTGTTTTTAAAACAGCCTTAGAATCTGGTCCAAGATGGATCTTTATTAACTGAACAGGACTGTGTTGAAAATCTGGAGGATTCTATGTAATGAATAAGGCTGGGGTTCACCCACTGAACATATTGTACAATTATCAGCACATACACTGTCCAGCCTGCCCACAATAGCAGAGGATTCCTGTAGAGGAGAGAGACAACTTGAAACCAGTTGGGTTTTTTGGCAAAGGGGGTTGTTTGAGAGTAATACAACAGGCCCTGTATTGCTAATGCTGTATGAAAGACTCAAGCCAACTGACTTCACCAGATGCTGCTATATGCAAAACAAACTGACCATTATTTAATTCAGTTCTTAGTTTAAAAAACAAAAAAAATAAACCTGTTCAGAACTAAATTCACAGTATTCCCAAAGAGTATTAAGACCTGCACCAGCAACCATCAATCTATTATTTGACTTGAATGCTGCTTTTTGCAGCATGGGTATGCGACACGAGGAGAGAGGGAACAAGCACCACTAAGCAGCAGGTAAGTGAGGTGGTGGGAAGGTGTGATGAAGTGAGAATGTTGTGTTCTTTGAATACTGAGGGGGAAGGTTGCAGGGGAGCTTGGCTGGGACTGCCTGCATCGGGGAAGGAAGGATACCTGAGCATGTAACATGAGAACCCAGGAGGGGAGGTGGAGACCAGGTAACACCTCTGACCTGGGAATCTGGACAAAGGACAAAGGGTGGGGGAGGAGCCGGGGGGAAGGGAGAAAGGAGACACCTGGAGGGAGTTTAAGTTTTGGAAGCTGGCTGGAAATGAAGAGGGGGAGCCCTGACGTGGCTTGGGCTTCCCAGTGGGGCCGGGGCCTCCCTGGGGCCCCCAGATGGACTTAACTAAAGGGGATCCTGTTGTCTGTACTGGCAAGACCTGTTTTGGACTGTGTTCCTGTCTCAATAAACCACCTGTTTTACTGGCTGGCTGAGTCTCATGGTGAATCGCAGGAAGCCGGGGGTACAGGGCCCGGACTCCCTCCGTGACAGAAGAACGTATGAGAAAGGCAGCCACCTAAAAGAAACAGCCAGAGCAGCACCAGAGGGGAAGGACCAGGAGCAAAATTAGACTTGTAAACATTTCCAAAAGAACACCTTGCATTATGTAGCTAAAAAGACTAACTGCTGTACTTGCCCTAGAGTCCCATGGGTAGGACACTGCTTCATCGGGTAGTCAAATGTCCTCATTCAGTATCTCAGAACTGCACTATCAGCAAAGAACAGCGCATCAAACCACTTCAAAGAGTTTAAAAACACACACACATGCAAACTTATCCCAATAATTGATACCTCACTTCCACTGCTTACCTAACACAACTAATAGGGAGAGTATATGTTGGTAGTTCAGAGTTGACTAGTCACATAGTACTGGCTATTTCCAGCTTCTAAAATACCCTTGAGAGAATTCATTTTCCATGTAATCAATTGCTGTGCTTGCCAATAGGACGTAATGTGGGCCTGGAGGGGAGTTAGTCTGCACACAATATATGAATAGGGAGGTAGTCCACATTAGGAAAAAGTAGATGAATCCTTGACCTAACGTGTCTTAGGGTAGTTTTATTCTTCCAGTCCTTACCCTTCTCACCAAGTAGCTCTGCAGTTGTGGGTCTAACTTGCTTGGTAGCATACCTTGTATTTTCTTTATTCATTCTTTTCTGTCATTAGCAGGAAAAGGCTAGAATGTAGCCCAAAAACAAAGAGCAATATAAGCGAAGCTAGTTTGAGAAAAAGCATTTTCTCATACCCTCAAGTAGTGTAAAACCATGCAGCTCTCTATTCTATCAATTCTGGCAGTCTATCTTACTGAAGCAACATTACCCTAAATAGCATACGCCTATTCAGCTTTGAACTTCTTAATTAGTACTGAAAAAGTGGGTATTCATAGACAGCTTCAAAAGAGATCTGGCACTTTCTACTGCAGGGGTAGGCAACCTATGGCACGTGTGCTGAAGGCGGCACGCGAGCTGATTTTCAGTGGCACTCACACTGCCCGGGTCCTGGCCACCAGTCCGGGGGGCTCTGCATTTTAATTTAATTTTAAATGAAGCTTCTTAAACATTTTAAAAACCTTATTTACTTTACATACAACAATAGTTTAGTTATATATTATAGACTTATAGAAAGAGAGCTTCTAAAAATGTTAAAATGTGTTACTGGCACGCGAAACCTTAAATTAGGGCTGGTCTACACTAGGGGGGGTGTCGATGTAAGATACGCAACTTCAGCTACAGGAATAGCGTAGCTGAAGTCTAAGTATCTTATTTTGACTTCCCTCACGGCGCGGGATCGACGGCCGTGGCTCCCCCGTCGACTCCGCTACCGCCGCTCGCCCTGGTGGAGTTCCGGAATCGATGAGAGCGCGTTCGGGGATCGATATATCGCGTCTAGACGAGACGCGATATATCGATCCCCCGATATATCGATTGCTACCCGTCGATCCGGTGGGTAATGTAGACGTGGCCTTAGAGTGAATAAATGAAGACTCGGCACACCACTTCTGAAAGGTTACCGACCTCTGTTCTACTGTATTAGCGAGTAAACTGCTGAAGGCAGCAAAACAGATATAAAGGTATTGGCATTGTCGTCAATTACATTCTCTTTACTACCCATTCCCACAACAGGTGTACTTTATACAGCCAAATTCAACACATTTGTGTGTTTATCAATTACCAATAAGGTAATCACTGCTGGGAATATTCAAGCATTAGCAAGTTTAGATATAGATGGGAGGATAAGTGCTACTAATCGTAGTAGGGTCCAGCTTTTCCTGGATGTGATATCTGGCAGATTTCTTCACCAAATAGTTGCTGAACCAACAGGAAGCGATGCCATTTTAGATTTGGTATTGGTGAGTACTGAGGATCTTATGACAACCTTGGTTCGAATGATCATGAGTTTATTCAGTTTCAATTAAATGGAAGGATAAACAAAAATAGATCTGCAACTAGCATCCTTGATTTCAAAAGGGCTAACTTTAAACAATTAAGGGAAGTGGACTGGACCAAAGAACTCAAGGATCTGAATGTGGAGGAGGCTTGGAGTTAGTTCCTGCAATTTTGACAAAGTATCTGATGCCAGTATCCCAAGCAAGGGGAAACATTTGTAGGAAAGGGTTGCAGACCAAACTGGATAATAAACAAGCATCTCAAACTGGGTGATTAAGAGGAAGCCGAAAGCCTAAAAGGGGTGGAAGATGGGATGAATCAGCAAGGTCATATAAATAAAAAAACAAGGAAAAAAGAAGTGGGACTGCTAACCCCAGAGGATGGGATGGAGATTAAAGATAATCTAGGTATGGCCCAGCACTCAAACAAATACTTTGCCTCAGTTTTTAATAAGGCTAATGAAGAGTTTAGAGATAGCGGCAAGGTGACTAAAGAGCTTCATAGATATGGAGGTAGATATTACCACATCTGAGTGGAAGTCAAACTCAAAACAGCTTAATGGGACTAAATCAGGCTGCCCAGAAAAATCTCCATCCAAGAATATTAAAGAAACTGGCATATGAAGTCACAAGCCCAATAGCAAGAATTTTTAATGAATCTGTAAACTCGGGGATCGTACCCTATGACTGGAGAATTGCTACTATAGCTTCTATTTTTAAGAAGGGGGGAGGGGGGGGAAGGAAGTGATGCTGGAAACTACAGGCCTGTTAGTTTGACCTCACTTGTATGCAAATGTATTGGAATAAATTTTGAAAGAGTAGTTAAAGACAGAAGTGAACTGTAATTGGGATAAAATACAACATGGTTTTACAAAAGGTTGATTGTGCCAAACCAACCTGATCTCCTTCTTTGAGAAGATGACTGATTTTTTAGACAAAGCAAATGCAGTAGATCGAATATGCCTGGATTTCAGAAAGGCATTTGATACAGTTCCACATGGGAAATTAATCCCTATTTTCTCCAATTTAATTAACAGGAGAATTGAAAGGTGGGTAAAGAACTGGTGAAAGGGGAGACTACAATGGTTCATACTTAAAGGTAAAATGTCAGGCTGGAGGGAGGTTACTAGTGGAGTTCCTCGGGGATCAGTCTTGGGACGAATCTTATTTAACATTTTGATTACTGGTCTTGGCACAAAAAGTGTGAGTGTGCTAATAAAATTTGCAGATGACACAGTTGGGAGGGTTAGCCAATATGGAGGCGAACCGGAATATCATACAAGATGATCTGGATGACCTCGTAAACTGGAGTAATAGAAATGGGATGAAATTTAATTGTGCGAAGTGCAAGGTCATGCATCAAGGGACTAACAAGAATTTTTGCTATAAGCTGGGGACCTATCATTTGGAAATGAGAGGAGAAAGTCCTGAGTGTATTGGTTGATCACAGGATAACTATGAATCATCAATGTGATGCAGCTCTGAAAAAGGCTAATGCAGTCCTAGGATGCATCAGATGAGGTATTTCCATTAGAGACAGGGAAGCGTTAGTACTATTATATGTGGCACTGGTTTGACCTCATCTGGAATACTGTGTGCAATTCTGGTCTCCCATGTTTAAGAAAGATGAATTCAAATTGGAACAGGTGCAGAGAAGGGCTACTACTGGGGGGAGGGATAGTTCAGTGGTTTGAGCATTGGCCTGCTAAACCCAGGGTTGTGAGTTCAATCCTTGAGGGGGCCACTTAGGGATCTGGGGCAAAATTGGTCCTGCTAGTGAAGGCAGGGGGCTGGACTCGAGGACCCTTCGGGGTCCCTTCCAGCTCTATGAGATCGGTATATCTCTATATTTATTTACTAGGATGATCTGAGGAATGGAAGGGAAACCTATCGTATGAGAGGAGACTCAAAATGAGCTTGGCTTGTTTAGCCTAACCAAAAGAAGGCTGAGGGGAGATAGGATTACTCTCTAGAAATACACCAGAGGGATAAACAGTAAGAGGGAGAATAATTATTTAAGTTAAGCGCCAATGTGGACACAAGAACAAATGGATATAAACTGATCAACAAGTTTAGGCTCAAAATTAGATGAAGGTTTCTAACCATCAGAGGAGTGAAGTTCTGGAACAGCCTTCCAAGGGGAGCAGTGGGGGCAAAAAACCTAATTGGCTTCAAGACTAAGCTTGATAAGTTTATGAAAGGGATGGTGTGATAAGACTGCCTACCATGGCATGTAGCTGATCCGCGACTGATAGCAGCAAATATCTCCACTGGCTGTGATGCGATAGTATAGTAGATGAGGAGGGTTCTGAGTTACCACAGAGAATTCTTTCCCAGGTGTCTGGCTGGTGGGTCTTGCCCACATGCTCAGCATCTAACAGATCACCATATTTGGGGTTGGGAAGGAATTTTCCCCTGAGTCAGTTTAGCAGAGACCCTGGAGGTTTTTTGCATTCCTCTGCAGCATGGGTCACTTGTAGGTTTAAACTGGTGTAAATAGTGGATTCTCTGTAAGTTGAAGTCTTTAAGCCATGATTTGAGGACTTCTCTGTAACTCAGCCAGAGGTTAGGGGTCTATTACAGGAGAGGCTGGGTGAGGTTCTGTGGTCTGCAAGGTGCAGGAGGTCAGACTAGATGATCATGATGGTCCCTTTTCACCTTAAAGTCTAAAACCTATGAACAGACTCATAGAAGTTCGGGGCAGTGCCATTGGTTCTGCAATTTCTCCATTTCCCCCCTTATGGGGGACATTGTGTCAAGTTTCAGTTTCTTCACTTTTTCTTTATATAGAGTGCTTTGAGGTAGTTGCATTTTGTGTAGGTGTTTCAAGTTTCTATGAACAGATGCTGTTTTTTCTTAGAACATTAGGATGTTTTTTCTATGTATACATTCTCTTGCTTCTTTGCTCTTAGTTTGCATTGCTTTTTTATACTACACAGTACTTCAGTTCCACTACACTCAGTTACTTTAAAAGTGTCGTCTTCTTGCTTTATATTCTCTACAAACTAGGAGTAGTATTTTGTTTTGCCAAATGAAAATCTTTCAAAGATTACATGCTTGATTTTACTCATTGCTATTTATTTTCAAGAAAATGGAACAGTGTTAAGACTAAATAACTTGTTTTCATAGTTTAACAAAGACTTTATTGCATAATCACTATTGTAATCATAAGTGCTTTAGAAACAAATATAGTCTATATGCTATTTTTACTTTGAAGTATATCGTGAAGGCACATTCATTTATACATGTAGAAGGTTGACTGTTTTTCCATGTTCAACTTACTTTGTTCACATATAAAACTGTACATAACCAACATAATATAATCTGGAGTATATTAAAAGTGAGTAGTTAGAATAGAACCATGAGGTTACAGTGTACAGAAAAAAAATCAGTGATTTTTTTTAAGAGGTCAGATGTACAAATATGAAGTACAAAGTTTTAAATAAAGAAAATAGCTTTTTATAAAATTCAGAAAAGTGAATTCGCACTTCAAAGTTTCAGCATGTTGAGCACATTTTAAATTATATGATTTTTTATTTCTCCTACTTGATTTCATTATGAAATATATTGGCAAAACATTAGCTTTCATAATTCCTATAAATACCTTTATATCTTTTAAAGCATTACTTGGCCTGTTCTAGAATGGAAAGTGTTGAAATCTAAAGAGATGTTTTCTTCTGCACAAGGGACACTGGAAGTCAGAGTTTAAAAAAAATTCATGGCTCCTTCTCCAAGCTTAGAATGGTCCTCTTGAAACAACTGAAGCATTAGGAAGCAGTAGACGAACATCTCTGAAGCAGTAAAGTGTGACATGTATCACAAACACGCACAGGTTTAGGGTAGGATGGCAGTGCAAGTTCATTGCTGGAACAAGTGTTGCAAAAGATGTCACCACAGTTTCTACAGTGATGCTACAAGACAGTTTAAAACATAATTAGGGTTGAGTAAGCACAAACTGTACAGTTTAATCTTTAACTACAGCAGGCTATTAGAAAATTGTGATAAGCTCCTGCTGGCACCATCCACGGTTTCCTGAGCCTCCACCCTCCCCACGTATGGACTATACAGAATTCGATCTGGAGGCTGTCATCACAGCTGCTTAGCCAGAAGGGGGTCATGCATCCTGAGGCATTCATTCTTTCAGAAACTAAAAAACTGCCTTTTAGCACTTCCAGTTCTTGCTGGTTAGAAAAGGAAACCACAATGGGAATTGAAGCCAAGTTTCTCAAGGGCAGCGTCGCGCACTACCAGAAAGCTAAACATTCTTGCTATCAAGCAACATCCTCACAGAGCACACACAAGACTCAGGTTTATGCTAAATCACAGTTTTTAGAAACAATCACCTTTTTAATAAGAACTTGTTCTCTCTCCCCCCTCAGGTTAACAGGAAAGTGTTACTCAAAGACAAGTCAATTTTCTCTAGTTAGTAATGTATGACAAGATCTGGAATTTAGAGGCTTTTAAATACTTCTTCCCTAGCAAAATGAGCTGTGATACATTAGAAGGGTAGACTACTGGTGCCTCCCCATACTGGAGGGCGGGGGGGACGGACGGACCAGCTAAAGGGTACGACACGTGACTCCTCCCCACCCAGCCCAGGGTCCCTGCATTCTCCCCGTCCCCTCCCCACCCCATGTTACCTACTGGGGTTGGGGGGCCTCTGTCCTGCCACTGTGCTGGCCCCCCCTGGCATGTTGGGCTGCTCTCCCTAGCAGCCAGGCCCTGGAGCCACTCCTGGATGCTGCCCGGGAGCAGTGGGCTGCTTCCCGCACTGGCTTGGCTTCTGGGAAAGCGGCTGAGCGAGTCAGAGCAGCCCTACCCCACCCTCCCCAGCATGCTCAGAGTCGGCTCCTGTCCCCAGAGGTGAGCCTGGGCAGGGAGTGGCGGCAGCCTGCTCCCTGCCCAGGCTTGACTTCTAGGGACAGGAGCCGACTGAGCATGCCGGAGGGGCTCCAGCTCGTTTGGCCAATGTCCCCAGAAGCTGAGCTCCAGGCGCTCTCCCAGTCAGCTGGGACACTGCGCTGCACCGGGCAGTGTGGCTGGAAGAGGCTCTGGCCCTGCCCCTTCCTCTCCCCACCCAGGCCGGCTGCTGGAGGGTCACTTGACCCTGCGTGCACTTCCCACAAGTCACCAACCACCAAGTTACAATTTCCTTTCATTTATTGCTTTAAAAAAAAGGGTATTCTTCATAGTTATCCACTGAACACCCCTACCTTTCTTCTTGAAATGGAGAAGTCCTTCTCACATTGTTTGCAGTGGGTTGCTTCATCATCTTTTAGCCAGGTATGGCCCTAAAATAAAAACAAACAATCACATAAGCAAGAAAGATCAATTCAGTTATGAATTACTTGGAGAAAGGATTTGAAGTGGAAGGTGGTTTGGGCTGCAACACTTGGAATTTCCCACAGCCATATTCTAAATCATTTCACTCAGTTTTAAGAGTTACCTGCAGTATGAGGTCATCTAAAATGAAGTATGTATAATACTTAATTTACATTTTCATAAAGTGTACAGTACCTTTAGTGCTTTATTTACTTCCTTAATATCTTCCATCTTCAGTTTGGATCTGGAAAAGATAAATTAAGAAATTACTTCTCATTTTAACATGAGATAAAGGTGGTTATTTACAGAAAAAATGCAACAGAGTTTAGCTGGAACTAAGGGGAGGGAAAAAAAGTCCCAATCCTGCAACCCGTATGTGTGTAAATAGTACCACTGAAGCAAATGGATAACACATGCACAGGTTGCCCAAACTTTTGTATCTACTTTCTCCGTATTCATCCTTCGTTTTCTAAAATTCACTTCTTATTTATGTAACTGGATGCTCTTTAATTGTTACATATGTTATTAATTAGTTTGAAAATCCAACCTAATTTATCTTCAATTATTGGAACTTACTGGCTAAGGTGTAGTCCCATTTCTTGTAGAGCTTGTTCCTGTTCTTCACAGACCTTCTCTAACTGCTGCTTCTCAGCTTGCAATTTTCGCAGTTCCTATAATTAACACACTGAATGCTCTGAACAAGAACGTGAATGCTGAGCATCTTCACAGTGTGAAGAATTAGGTTTTTTTGCAGTTAAAAACAAAACAAAAAAACAACCACCCAAACACCTGACCTTATATAACTGGGTCCTAAACAAATCAAATTTATGATATATTAACTTCTCTACAAAGCTAGATACCTATTCTTGGACTTTAGGATCTTGCTTTTACTGTGTATGTGAATAACCTGTTCACATCTAAATGGTAGGCACTTTACGTATTGTAGATCATCATGGGCAACTTTTTAACTAATTATACAAATACAAGGGAGGTGAAGAGATTTTTTTCAGGTCTCTGCAATCTCTGTGAGAGTAAGCTAGCCTATGTGGCATAAACCAACCAGTTGACCAATGGTGCAAGTATTATTCAGTGACTATGCAGTGCACACCCCTTTTATTCAGTGAATATGCAGTGCACACCCCTTTTATTTATATTGCCTTAGAGCCTAAGAGCCATAGTTATATAACAGGACCCCATTGTGTTAGGTGCTGTACAAACAGAACAAAAAGACTGTCCCTGCCCCGAGGGGCTTACAATCTTAGTAACGTACACTTTGCTCCTCCAGCACTTAAAATAAATACAACAAGTGCCAAATGCACACATGGGAGTGGGTTGCTGCAAGTGTAAGTCATTTTAATTTAAAGAATGATGATCTGTAGAAAATGATTTTAAGAAGCACAGAGGATTTGAAAACTTGTAGAATTAGTCCACTCATTTTAGTTTTTAAGTTTTAAATATTCACCATTGAAACCTTCGGTTGGAATATCAATTCACCTTTCTTTTGTAATATGCTGACCCCAAGCTCCTCCTATTTGCATTTTCCTGCACAAAGTTAGTTGATTTGTTGGCCATTTTCCTGTAACCACTTTCACAAGTGGGCAATGAGGGGAAGTCTATAGAAATAAACTAACTATCCAAGCAAAGGTGGGAAATACTTGCATAGCTTCTGTTGACTTCCCACCCTAACCACTCACCATGCTCCCAACGTGCTTACCTTTTTCAACCCTTCCATTTGTTGCAGTTCTGTTTTTAGCAGACTAGTAGTATCCTTCTCTTGATGTAGCTCTCGTTGCAAAGTTTGTCTCTGTTCTTTTTCAGATTTTAACTCCTTCTCCAGAATTGAGCTGTTAAAAATAACTTTGGTTGTAACAGAGGTTGTTTTTATAAAGAGTTTTAGGAAAAAGAAAGGACAGGAGCACTTGTGCAATCCAGGGCAAAACTGGAAACACTGTTCTGGGAATGGGGAGACCCCTGTTTTGGCAGTGCAGAAATCAATAATTATATTAAACAATCTTTTCCTTTGGTCACAGCAAGGAAGGAGCAGCCAAGACAGTGGGTTTCAGGGGTTGTGGAGTTTTTATTCAGTTAGGTGTGTATTTGACTGCTTATGTATAAATAATTGAACATACAAAACATTACAATTGCGAGTATATGCACACGTACATAGCCCCATCAGTGAAATCCTGGAAAGACTGATAAGGATCAGCAGCACAGTGGGGGATGCATTTGGTATTAAATTCCAGATCCTTTAATGCAGCAAGAGATTGTTTCTCTATTTGAACACTGCTCAAAGTGAATCAGACCGGGTTTGAGAACAGGAAGAGTCCTGGGGAGGAGCAAGATAGTGTCCCATAAATCAACATGTCACGTTGACTCCTTTCCCATTCTTTTGTCTGAATGTTTTCCATTAAGACTGTAAGCCTTTTGGGTCTAATTTTATGTCTGCAGAGGACCTAGCACACTCCCTGACGCTAAATAAGTTAATCATGCATAGCCTTTTGTTATTAAAGGGCAAAGCACGCAAGTTTAATTAATTTATTAATAAAGCATCCACTCACCATCTTACCTGTGTACATACATAGAGTTAACAATTGCAAATAATTTACCATCCATAAAGAACTAGTTATCTATCACTCTTTAGCACTAATAGAGAAGAAACACAAATCTTAAAAAAAAACAAAAAAAAAACAAATTTTTTTCTTCTTCTTTATATTAAGTATTATAGAAGTAAAAAAAAGTACCATTGATCGTCCACCTGGGAGAGTTGTTGCTGCAGAGTCTCAATTCTGCCACCAAACTCTTGCTTCATCTTGTTATTTTTTCCTTCTGCTACCTGCCTAGCCTGTTCTGCATGCTGCAACCTAAAGCAAAATAAGGCATGCAATGCATTTATTATAATCAATGCACAAAAGTATTACTTAAGTACGCACAAGTCTTTCCTTTAAAAAATTCTATTGCACCCATTTTTCTACAGTGGTACAACTGAGAATTTGAATGCACAGTAATAGGACATTTAAAAAGCAACAGTTTCTGTGGAAGCCTTAAGTCAGCCACACAGGATGTATGCCTTAACTCAGCGTACACAGAATACATTTACACATGCAGTAAGTGTGGTGGTGTGGGCCAGATCTATATGTATGGGGGCGGAGGGGGCAGAAAGAGAAAATGTGCACAAAGGGGAGGTCAGAGGGCGAGCCTGGACCTGTACAGGAGATGAGGGTGTAGTGTGGATAGTTGGAGGTTGTACAGGTTGTTGTTGTTTTTTGGGGGGGGGGGGGGGGGGGGGGGGGGGGGGGCAAAATTTAGCAGTCAGTGTTCTGCAACATGGGGAGAATTGGATCTGTGTTGGGGCAGCCACAGGGAACCCCCATCACACTTGTCCCTATCATCTAGTTTCCCTGCCCCCTGCTCAGGTCCATCAGAACGGTCTCATTCAGTGCTGCCTCCGTTGTGGCCCCTGTCACAGACTGTCTGGGGATCGCTGCAAAGACTAGAGCTAGGGAGGAGGGCTGTGAAGCTGGGTGAGGGAGGCAGCCTATGAGAACAGATGTATGCAGTGGATAGTTTCAGACCTGTCACAGCTTCTCTGAATGTAATGTTATGCCAAATAAGGAGAGTAACTGATTGTTTTATATTTCTATATATTTATATATTTCCAGTATATGGTGATCATGTGGGAAGTGCCTGGAGTTTGGAGTTCATGGTGTGTGTACATCTAGTTGAAGGCAAAAGAAAGTAATACATTGATGGCTACACTTCAAGACAGGGTGATTTTAATAGTGTTGTCTAGAAGAGTTACCATGTATTTTATGAAATAGGTAGAACAGAAAATTCAAAGGATCACATTAACATTAACTGCGGTAAATGTGGAGACTAAATTCAGCAACTTGAAGGGTGAAATGGAGGGATCTTAGTCCTGTTTTAATTGAAAAGTTCAACCAAGTCTTAACTATGCAGGCACTATCGAGGCTTCTATGATATGTAAGAATATTGGAAGTTCATGCAATATTCTTTTTCCAGCATCGCCTTTTTAAAAGTTTGTAAATATCACCTCTCTTCCATTTGTTTCATAGTAGACATCATCTGATTTGTTTTTCCTTCAAAAGAGGATATTGTTTCTGTTTTCTGTTGCAGTGAGCTCTCTGAATTCTGTAAGAAATTTGAGCAGATAATTTCACATGAATTATTCTTTAATATTCCAAAGTATAACCAAAATAATAAGGTTTAGAGCCAAAGTTTAGTGCTTGAGAAAGAAAATCAATGATATTTTGAAGAATTTGATGCAGTAAGAAGAAAACTGAAAAGGGCAAGATGTATTAAATGGTGTTCTCTCTTTTGATGTACTAGAGGGAGTAATGGGAGAGCAAAGGTCAGGGAGTTGGCATAGGAGGGGTTCTTGAGACCAGGCAACTGAAGGCGGAGGAGATAACAATGGAGGATTGAGAACATGGGAGGAAAGGAAGAGGACAGTAGTTAAAGGGATATATAACTACTGTTGGCACACCTTAAAAAAAAAAGCGCTAAGAAAAGGAAAGGATACAACTGATTCAACGATCTTGAGTCAGCATTTGATTTTAATTATATCACCAGCACCAGCTGGAATAGTACTAAAGAAGTTAAAAAGTGAAAGAGGAACACCCCCGTTTCTCCTTTGGGAGCCAACAGTCACACACCATCTCTCAAATCTGTGTTAAGGGAGAAGTGAAAAAACGCAAGGCACCACACAATTTTTAAACGGCTACTTGGGCAGGATGAGAAAAGTCATAAGAGCTATTTAATTGGACCATGGTATTTCAAAATAAGATAAAAGACCAGCACCTGCTTCCATGTAAGTAAA
The DNA here is from genome assembly GCA_003942145.1 of Platysternon megacephalum. Classification (NCBI taxonomy): domain Eukaryota; kingdom Metazoa; phylum Chordata; order Testudines; family Platysternidae; genus Platysternon; species Platysternon megacephalum. The sequence goes on from QXTE01000051.1 coordinate 5,810,648, forward strand.
AATTCAGCACACTCAAAAGCTTCTCTTTTTAGAAATAAACACTCAGAGGAAATGAAGTGATTGGGTTGGATGAACATGGAGGGTAAGTTAAAGAGATCAGTGACAATGCTTAAAGAAAGAGGAAGTGAAGATGCATATGTAGAAGCTGAGACAGGGCAAATGTCAGACCAAAACAGGAAGATGCATATGTAGCATTGGAAGTAGGAGTATATGAAGAGACATAGGGTGGTGAAAATCTAGGTACAATTAAAAATGAAATGAACAGATGAACAAACTAAAAAGTACCCCACTAGTGGAAATAAAGCTTACTGTTATTAGACTGTGTGCGCAAATGTTCATTTGCGCCTGCAAGTTTTTGTTGGCTAACTTACACTTCTATAGCACCTTTCATCTTAATATTTTCAATTGCTTTACAGACATCAAGGAATCTTCATAACACTCCTGAGGTAGATCAGTATTATATCCACTTTGAGGAAACAGGAAGTAAATGACTTACCTAATGTCACATAGAAAGTTAGTGAGAGAGTAGGGAACAGAACCTAGGGGATTCTATTTTTCCACCCTGCAGAATGCAACTAATTTCCATCACCAGTTTGATCTTACAGCCCCATCTGCTCCAAGGAACTGAACTTAAGTAATCTACTGGCTTGAACAGAGGACCAATAGTTAAGACTCCTGGGACCCTATTCTCCCCCTGTACAACAAGAAACTAATTGATTTTTTAGTGCATTCCCTTGAGGGTACCAAATGGTATTCCAAAAGGGAATTTATATAATAATTTACAACAAAGTCTACACAACCTACAATAAAGACGCATGACATCTGGTAAGAGAAAGTTGTGGAAGGAAAGGTTAAAGATAGGTGTTAGGGAAGGACTTCTCAGAGGAGTATTGAATAGTAAGACTATCCAACACATATTGATACAACATACATAAGAGAGTTTGCAACAAAGGTAACTATATACTTGCAACAAGGAACACATGTATGATTACCAAATAGCAAGACATTTTTACTTCTCTCCATCTACAAATTTGATATATTTACCTGGGATTTGTGAAACATCTGCAAATTAATAGCTTTAACTTCTTCCAACTGTTGGCGAAGAGCAACCAAAGTGTCTTGTTTTTCATGAGTATCTTTTTCCAGAAGTTTCATGGCAATTTCCATTTCTGTTTTCATTCCAATCTGCAGCTCCAACTCTTTCTCTAGTTCCTTAGAAAGAGATTTCCTAGTTATTGCTATATAGGACATGCATCATGTGTAAGAAATTTCTAATGTGCTAAACCTACATAAAACTTGACTGTATATTATGTCCAAGGAATAATGTTGAGTTATTTTATATGTAATGAGACAAACAACCCAAATAACACAATACGAGTAAGTAACAATGGTAAGAAGGAAAGCAGCACACAGTATATTCTAACTCTCAGCATTCTGCTACTTTATTTTATTTGCAGTCCTGCTCTAGACAGTAGAATTGAATGTTTAAGTCAGTCTTCTCCATTCTGGGAATTTCTTTCCAGGTAGGGACTGGCTACAGGAGCTGAAAGCCTGAAATGAAGCAAAGGGCTCTTAATCCAGCCAGTCCATAACTGCTGAGAGAATGCTCCACCTGAGAGGTGACTGTTATAAGTCACAACAATGCATGACCGCAAAGAAAAAGACAGTTGCTTTTTTACGTTGACAATTTACTATATTTTTAACATTTTTTTATTCATTGCAACAGTATAGCAAACAAGAGGAGGAATTCATTCTTAACTTTCCATGAGCTCTATGTTTTATTTTATTTATGGACTGTTGCTGTCCATCTGTTTAAGCTATTCTGAGAAAGATGCTTGAAAATCCACTGTGCAGCAAGGAGCCTGGATTCAAGCAATCCACAGCATTTTCGTATTACATGCTTATGTTATAGCACTAAAAATAAAGACAAAAAAAACACAATCTTTCATTTCACCCTCTGACATGTTGTATCCTCACCATCCTAATTTTTTTTTCCTCTTTCAACTGCTTCCAGACATCACTGTACATTTCATCCAGACCTTGGCGTGACTGTTTATAGGTATCCAGTTCTATTTTTGTATCCTGTATTGTTACCTACATGAAACATTAGGAAAAGTGGTTTTTGAAGTTTGCTTGCAATTTGGTTATGGGACATAAAATAATATATTTATATTCATTCTTTTAATATAAAATTATTTCCTGTGATTGCACAGAATTGATCTTACATCTAATCAGATGGTCAATATTAAAATGAATTCTCAAAAATAAATATTAGAACTGAGGTTTTTAAATGTCTAGTGCTTTTGAAGATACTTCACCCCCTTTTAAAAAAACATTTGCAGCCTACATCTGAACAGACATGGTTTCATTATATTGTACATTATGGTACTAATTTTATTTTTTTTAAATGTGTATTATATGAGAAGCAAATTTTAAACAGAAGGAACATGTTCAATACCCATATCTATATACAAACAAGGTTAGCATTCAAATTAAAATTGTTTTATAATACTGAAGCTAATCAGAGGACAGCCTATCTTAAATATTTCCCATATTCTTGAACTGGATGTCTAACCTCTACACTCTTTTCACTCCGCTCACGAATTAATTCATTTTGATATTTTAACTGTTGCTGTTCTTCCTGAAGTGAACCGATACGATCCGTTGCTGCTGCAAGCTGGTTAAAGAAAAAAATAAGACTATAGTGATTAAACACAGACAAGTGTGCAGCATCTGAATGAGATTTAAACATACCACTTAGAATATTGTTAGAAATAAATCTTAGTACCGTATGTTTCATAATACAGCTAAGTAAAAAATACTCACTGCTAATCTTTAAAATATTCATTATGGGGCTATTTAATTTGGTGAGTTACACATTTTGTCTCTCACCTTGAAACACCAGTTTGAATTCTGGCATAGATCATATGTGAGCTGCATTGTTTTATCATAGATAGCTTTGGGATGTGCAAGGTTGGGACTATCATGTGTTTTGTCAACATAATTGTCTTTAGGATGCTCAGAAATGAGGCACACTGAAGGTTAGACCCAACATGCTTTGAGTGGATGACAGTGTTGTCAAGACGTGACATTTACAGCAGGGGTAGAGGCTGGAGTTTGCAGAATGCCGTGAGAAGTGTAAAATCACACTCAGATAATTTAAAATAATCTGTATAGGTGGAGTACTGTTGTAGGATGGGCATCCTATTCTTATTTGCAATTTTTTTTTTGCTGGGAAGCTGAAATGCGACTCCTCCTTACAACTTTTTTCCTATTCACTGTTTCATTTTTTGCTTTAGTCTTTCCTCTCTCTTTTAGATGGGAAATGAGAGCATGTGCTGGGGATAGATGTAGGTCCTGTTGACATAATTAAGGAGGCAAAGATTTTAAGGAGGAAGTGGGATGAGGTATTTAATGCCTCCTCATTATTGGGCAAGTTTGTATTTGTTCTGTTTAGAAAAAAACACACTTTATAAAAAAAAACACGTGATCAGACAGATCAGAGTCTGCAGACATCTTGAAATCACTGGTATAACAGGGAGTCTTCTGCCAACATCACATCTAACAACCAAAACCTTCTAGGTCTTTATACCACATTTATCACCATGGTATTGTATGTGGGAAAGCTTTCACAGTGTTCTGACTCAAGCCAGTCCTATTAGTCCCCACATTTCACAAGCATGAAACTCACTCCAGATTTGGGGTGAAATCCTGGCCCAACTGAAATAAATAGCAAAACTCCCCTTTCCTTTTTAGGGATGTAACAATTATACAGTCAACTGAGAAAGTTTAACACATTTGTATTTTAAAAAGGTAAAATTAGCTACAAACCTCTTCCTGGAGTTTTGAATTGGTCTTTTCTAAGCAGTCTATCTTGCTCTGGAGATCACCAACTGTGCAACTGTGGCAAAAGATTTACATTTGGCTTTAAATAAAAAGAATGACATGTTCAGCTTTTATTAATCCTCACAATTATATTTTTGTAACAGTCTCCCATAAACAGCAACTAGCAGATGAAAAGGCAAAAATTCAAGCTGGTATAGAGCCAACTACTTCTTTCACAAGGTGTGGGGGAGCGAAGAGAGAAAATTTATCATCTTTATTGATTTTTCCAAATGTATGTCTTTGCAAGTAGGTAGTCTCCTACAATTAGCATACTGTCTTCATTTCTGAGGCCCCCTTCTGAGCTGCGTGCTCTGAGTTATGGTGGCCTGGAATGCTCTGCTACAGATCTACCTGGGTTCCAGCTCCTTTATGTATCTAGAGCTGTGAAAAGGTGCCAGAACATGGCCCAGGATTGGGTTTGAGTTTGTAAAGAATCATAAAAGCCCTACAAAACCTAAGTTATTTTCCAAGTGCCTTTTCTGCTATTTTAAATATTTAAGACCTCTTATGCCTTACATTAGTACATTGTTTTATTTGCTTTGGTACTTTTCCAGTTCAGAGCCCATAAAAATGGTACCACATATTATAATATGTCAAAAATCCAAATTATCTGGTAATACAAGAACACCACCATTAAAAAGCTAAATATAACTAGTACTATGTAACTTAGTAACTGAGGCTACAGTCACAAATTTATCCATAGTAATCAGTAGATAATGGAATACCAAGCAGAAAGTACAGACTCTGACTAGACCAATATTGATAGAAGGGTAATCTCATTATCTAAAGAGCGATTACTTCAAGTTGCAACAGAAAACAAATAATTAACTTCTAATTATGTTAGAGATCTCCAGTGGGAACCAGTTACGTTCATCACCCCAGTGGTAGAGGTTATGTACCCAGAAAAAGAATTTAGGGCTATCCTCTGTGGAGCCAAACCAGCAAAGCACTCAAAAGCAGAATAGCTTTAAAAGCACCGTTCAGCTTTCTCCCATAGACTTCCTGGATCAAGGACTATTGCCCTGCCTGAAAATAAGTCTGATAACAGAACTATTTGTCAGAGTTCAACCGCTGACAGAATCCCAAAGTTAGTTTGTAATCCTTGGTTTAGTCACAAAAGTTTAATACTTCTCAGCTGATTCTGAAGAGCTGCANCATTGTTTTATTTGCTTTGGTACTTTTCCAGTTCAGAGCCCATAAAAATGGTACCACATATAATATTATGTCAAAAATCCAAATTATCTGGTAATACAAGATCAACACCATTAAAAAGCTAAATATAACTAGTACTATGTAACTTAGTAACCGAGGCTACAGTCACAAATTTATCCATAGTAATCAGTAGATAATGGAATACCAAGCAGAAAGTACAGACTCTGACTAGACCAATATTGATATAAGGGTAATCTCATTATCTAAAGAGCGATTACTTCAAGTTGCAACAGAAAACAAATAATTAACTTCTAATTATGTTAGAGATCTCCAGTGGGAACCAGTTATGTTCATCACCCCAGTGGTAGAGGTTATGTACCCAGAAAAAGAATTTAGGGCTATCCTCTGTGGAGCCAAACGAGCAAAGCACTCAAAAGCAGAATAGCTTTAAAAGCACCGTTCAGCTTTCTCCCATAGACTTCCTGGATCAAGGACTATTGCCCTGCCTGAAAATAAGTCTGATAACAGAACTATTTGTCAGAGTTCAACCGCTGACAGAATCCTAAAGTTAGTTTGTAATCCTTGGTTTAGTCACAAAAGTTTAATACTTCTCAGCTGATTCTGAAGAGCTGCAAAGTGCCATAGTTAAAATGCAGAGAAAACTGGATTTCCTCTCCAGCCTAGCCATGGAGGATAGTTCACGTTCCTACAAGTATTCTCACTTATCGTACAATTTATTTCTAACATCAACAACAGTAATATTACATTTCTTTTGCAAAAGAAAGTCAGTTGCCATTTTAGATTGGAATAAGATCTTTAAGTTTGGTGTGGTCTGTTTATGTGAAGTCTTTCAGGAAAGAGCCAACACACTGGCTAAGAAATATATTCTGCAACGTTATTTAGATTAATTCCATTTTAGGAATAACTGACATCAATGCTTATTTTGCTTAGTCACTGAAGTTGTTCATAAACAATGCAGGGTGCAGATTAATGACTAAGTACTGATGTAGGTGTGGTTGGATCAGATAAGAATTTAAGTTTTGTTTAAACAAGTGTAAGCTAGTCATGCTAAAAAAACAAAAACAAACATCTGAAGCAAGAGGCACAGTTACAAAATAAACTATTGAAAGATTCCTTTAGTGTTTAGTCAATGTTAAAATAAGAAAAAAAATGTATTAAACATTCTAATAAAGTTATAAATAAAAACACACATATGTGGACATTGAACAAATTGCAGGTTATAGATTTTTAACAATAGGGTAAGCAAATATGCCTGAAAAAAGAAAAAAATATAAGCACACCAACCTCTTTTTCTAGTTAATGTTTTAAAAACACATCTGGTCATCCAAGAACTCACACACTGGATACAAAATGAAGTTTAATTTTTAGGAGGAGTGTTGACAGCATAATGATTAGTACTTCTCTAGGACTTTCCACCAAAGTTGCATTTGTTACACAAATCTAGTCTTGGATGCTTCCTCTATGCATTTTAATTTAAAATCACTGCTAAGATTATAATGAGTGCTGTGATATATTTAGAAATATAATATGATAAATAATTTGGAATCCACACTTTTACAGTAGTTATATTTTCTGAACACAAAATTTTAGGCAATACTTAGTTTTTTTGTACAAGTGACCAAACTGAATAAGGTTCCTTTTCTTAAAATTACACATCAGTAACTTGAAACTTCCTAAAATTGAAGAGGACTATATTTCTGAATTAAGTGTGCATTCATATTTTGGATGTTAACTCTTCTTCTAAGGAGGATGAAAAGGTAAGATACGATCTAAAACACTAGTACGATCTCAGAATTGGAAGCTAAAGAAGGCAAAGGCATTCTGTAACAAAATGCTGATTTTTATTAAAACATTATTACTATTTGCAGGAAATTGTATCAACTTTAAGATAATTAGTAAACTCACCATATGGAGTTGTGAATTATGTTCACTGCTTTTATAAGCCAATAGTACCACCTCCTTACAGGCAAAATATTTTGTTTAACAAACAGACTTCAACTTATACTACACAGTTATTTTCCCAGGAAAGATTCTCTCAAGCCTCCTAGGCCAATTTCTATTGCTTTTATTTTGAGACTGGGGAGTGTTAACTACAAAACTGAAAAAGAGACTTGCTCTGATGTTTAAGTATCCAAAGCAGAAGAAGATGGGGGAGAGGGGGGGGAGATTATGTAACTGATGAGGAATTAGTTTCCTTTGGGAATCCACATATTGTGAAAAGAATAATCATTTAGTGTATGAATTTGTGAGCAAATTCTACAAAAAGTTACAGGCAGGGCACAGAGAAAAGTCACAGGAAAAATAAAAACAGAATGAACGTTTGCACATTCAAACAGACAAATCTTACCTTAGATGACGGTTAAGTTCTTCCACATAATGCTTCTGGTCAAGCACAGCAGTAATCCCTGCATCTCTAATTTTTAAACATTAAGAAATGTAAAAGGGTGTATTCATTTTGAAGCGTTAATCTGTACTAGACATGGGATCACCGTGCCCTTCCCACATTGTTGAATAAGAGAAGTGTCAAGTTGACAACCTCCGTACAAGACTTTAAAATTACTTTGTCAGTGCACTTAAAATAAACAATGTCATACTACTGATGAAAGACAGAAGTTTGAAGAGGCAAAGTAGCAGCACTATAAGCCAAAAAACATGAGCAAGGATAAAGGAAGAGGTGAAATAAAAAAAGAATAAATCCCCCACAAGGACATAGAAACAATAGAATGCCACCAGAATTTTTTTAAAAAAGGATAGGAGTTGGTTACCAAACACACATACAGACCAAGTGAGGATGCTCTATAGGGAAAACTTAGAGATGCCGATGCTGAAAGGGTCCCCTGTGACAATGAGAGATTTCAGCTAACCTGACATACTGGAGCAAAGTCAGAAAAGTAAACAAAGGGGGAGGGTATCTAAGTCTGTAATAGAGGATGCCGTTATAATTAAAACTGTAAGGGACAAGAAGGTAAATTTCAGTTTAATCTTAGGAAATATTAAGGGAAGTAAAAATAGATAATATTTTGGGCATAGCAACCAACCGCATTTGATATTTCTAAGGGGCAAAAGGGAAAACAAATGAAGGACTCATTCTAAAGATACAAAGTCATAGCAGCTGTTAAATGACACTGTCAACTTAAAATCTAGTCAGTTTCAATAAAGTGGCTACAGATGCAGCACCTGCCCTGAGTCCACTTAGACCATTTTTATGGTTTTACATTGACCTTTTTCTCTTTTTGTAAATGTGTCTCCTCTGTTCACCTGTGTGAAAAGACCCATGCAGAGCAGGGGGAAATGACAATGCAAGGCGAAGTAAACAACCTACAAACGTAGAAAGATATTTTTTCCACCAATATTTTAATTACAATAGTTATGGTGCTGCTTTACCACGAATTAAGCGGTAAAAATGTTCAGAAAAGTATCTTTTATTGGACCAACTTCTACTGGTGAAAGAAACAAGTTTTAAAGCTCCACAGAATTCTTCTGCAGGTCTGTGGAGCTCAAAAGCTTGTCTTCTTCACCAAAAAAAAGTTGATCCAATAAAATATCTCCCCAACCGTATCTCTTTCATAACCTGGGACCAACATGGCTACAGTAACCCTGTAAACAGAAAGTAGTAGACAGCTTCCTTTTTATGCCCTTCACCCACCCACACAGACCAGGGGAAGCCACACCCTATATATCCACCCCATGAAAAGAGTCACCGACGCAATCTGATGTTCCCTTTTTAAGGAATTTAATGCACTGAACCCCTGCAAACTCAGATCATGCTAGTTTAAAGACTATGGGGGCCCAAGCTCAGGACATGAACTCTGATCCAGTTAGAGATGTCTCCAACACTGATGCACTCCAAAGGAGTACTAACATTTGACATTTTAATATTCTGAGTTTTCTAGAGAAAGAGTAATTAAGATAGTTCATCATCATACATACTGTTTGCTATCATCACTGTTCTGTATATCCTTAAGGTACAAGGAAAAATCAATCACTCCAACCTGATAAAAACAATTTTTAAAAATTACACATTGTTACAATGAAAGTTAAAATCTTTCAAGCAGTAGTTGCTACCATTATCTAAGTTTCATTTACTTTTTACCTATTTAACGTTTAAGTTTAGAAATACAATTCTTATCCTCTGAAGTAAAAGAAGTTTGCCTTTTTATTTAAAAAAAGATCAAAATGAAAACTAAACAAAATCCATTGGATATAATTAATCTATCCTTGTCCACACTAGGAAATTGAATATTGCTGACAATTACTTTCAGCAATGATTCCCTTGATTAGGTACTGAAAAAGTATTTAAGTGCTGCATAGACCGGGCAACAGTTTCCAGTAGTGATTCAGAAAGCATGACAAACTGATATATGGCAGTCAGCAAGTCTTAATCACACTTTCTGAAATTGTGCTGAAAAAGGTTTTAGCACTTAAATAATTTTCAATATACATTTGGTACGATCTTCAATAAGAAGTAAGTTTTCTAGTGTATGCTATGTGTTTTGTGAATTTCAGTACTGTGCTCTGTAACAGAATTTATTTCCAATGAACTTAATTCTTGATTTCTCTGTAATAATTCCATATAGGTCTTGTATTTATCAGTAGCCCTTGGTCAGATGAAGTTTTAGCAGAGTTTTTAATTTTTATTGCATCACCAACCTATACTATAGCATCACTAACCCAATTATAATTAGCATTCAGCTGGATTTACATAAGGTCATATTAAACTCTAACAAACTTCCCTTTGGCCTGAAATGAACTCAAGCTGAGAGTAATTTTTTTAAAAACTAAATATCAAATTGGATTAATTTGCTGGCTGTAAATAAAACAAATGAAACTACTGGAACTTCTATTAAAGGCAACACAGGGACAGTAGGTACAGTGCTGTTATGAAAAATGCCAGACTACTTTTCACAAAAGCATATATTTAAATAATTAGCTTTCATTTATTGTCTGTGTGCTCCATTTCTCATAAAAAGTCTTCAAATGTCTGCTTGTGACGCAATGCTTCAGACAGCATTAACCCACGTAGCGTAGCGGACCAGGTTTGCAAATTACAGCCCCAATTCAGCAAAGTACTTATGCATGTGCTTAAGTGTAATGAGACCAAAGCACATGCTGAAGTGGTAGGCTGAGTTGGAGCCTTTTGAGATTAGATTAGTTTTCTATTTTAAAACCTAGTTTTCACCTGGGAATCCAAATCTTCTCCTTTCAAGCAAAGGTTCGCATCAAGAACATTCAGTCCAACCAGCAAACCTACAATCACTGCTCCTTCCTCCTCCATCATCAATGCATCAGGTTCATAAAATTCACTAAAAGAGATAATTTAGAGGAAATTCTCACACATCATGATTTCAACTCCAGCAATAGCAGAAGTTCCATTTAACAAAATATTATATAAAGTGGTATTGTAGCTCTAAATAAAAGAGTAGAATGTATACTGATCCTCTCCTTATCATGTACTGTAATACAAGAACAAAAATAGACTTTGAAACCGAAAGGCAACAAATGCAGAACCCCAATAGGAAATATTTGTTTGCTAAGCATACAGTCAACTTGTGAAATTCACTGCCATTGTTGCTAGATTTTTTTTTAAATTTAAATTTAGATTCACAACCACTAGCATTTGTAGCAATGTAAGGTTTTGTATGAACATTATAACAATCACAGAATGGCATTCAAGGGCTCGAGAGGTACCAAGCCTTTTATCTAAATCAAAGATAACAGAAAATACAATCTCTGTTTAAAGAAAGATTGTCCTTGATAAAGATTATATCAAATAAACTTCTCCAACTCTCAACTGTCCATTGTATTTAGAATAAAATTTTGTATGTTTTGTTTCAGTAGTACTCAGATTAAAAGAGCACTGGTAATAAGTAACTAATTTAATCAATTTAGACTAAATCATATTAGGGGATGTTGTATGTTGTACATAGTTTGCTGAACAAACGTTTCCAATAGTATCCCAAGGTTTTAAAGCAACAACTACATTGTATGATGTCAAAACTCATTGTATGGGTTCCAAACTACTTTAGAAAGTAGAAAAAAATTCCATAGAACTGTGTGTTCTCTGTCAGATCATCAGACAGGATTTTGAAGAACTATAATGGCATCCTTTTACAAACATTCAGCAGTTTTACATTCTCCCCAAGTTTTGAATGGCAACCGTCCCTGCTATTTCAAGTCACTGGCTCACATAATTTATTAATTCCATGAATTTATATGCATATTTTAGTTAGTTCAATTCAATCTTGATAGGTCCAGCAAAGTTGAACAACAACAACGCTCAATTCATTAATAAACTACATGCAATTTCTGCTCATTTATATTCAGAGAACACTGTCCAGCACTTTCAAAAATTAAACTATAACCTCATCCATTGTTTTCACTTCCTGAGAAACTTAAAGATGAAAGGAACAAAGGATATTTATCTCAAAACCAATACGCACAGACGTTTCTCTTTTCTATATATAAATGGTACACCTCTACCCCGATAGAACGCTGTCCTCNATGGCATCCTTTTACAAACATTCAGCAGTTTTACATTCTCCCCAAGTTTTGAATGGCAACCTTCCCTGCTATTTCAAGTCACTGGCTCACATAATTTATTCAATTCCATGAATTTATATGCATATTTTATTTAGTTCAATTCAATCTTGATAGGTCCAGCAAAGTTGAAAAAAAACAACGCTCAATTCATTAATAAACTACATGCAATTTCTGCTCATTTATATTCAGAGAACACTGTCCAGCACTTTCAAAAATTAAACTATAACCTCATCCATTGTTTTCACTTCCTGAGAAACTTAAAGATGAAAGGAACAAAGGATATTTATCTCAAAACCAACACGCACAGACATTTCTCTTTTCTATATATAAATGGTACACTTCTACCCCGATAAAACGCTGTCCTCAGGAGCCAAAAAATCTTACCGTGTTATAGGTGAAACCGCGTTATATCGAACTTGCTTTGATCTGGCGGAGTGCGCAGCCCCGCCCCCCCGGAGCACTGCTTTACCGCGTTCTATCCGAATTCGTGTTATATCAGGTCGCGTTATATCGGGGTAGAGGTGTATATCATCAAAATAATACAAATTGGGTGTATGGGTACCTTAATAGAGGTTTGTGGTCCAATAGTACTTTCAAGTAATCTGCTAGTTTCTTTTGCATGAGTGCAAGATAAAGCCAAGCTCTTCCTCTTCCTACTGCGGTTCTAGAATACAATACAGATGCAAACCATTATCAAAATTGCAATAAATCAAGATTTTAAAAGCAATTTTTAAAGTATTTCTGTAATTCAGCATTAATAAAGATGATACCAAGTTGGAGGTAGTATTTTATTAAATGAGCACAAAAACCCAAGAAGAAAATTAAGTGAGAATAAAAATGTTTATACATCTATAGAGAAATTATTAAACAAATCAAGTATTTAAGTGAATGGGAAGCACCTGGTCAAATTTGGCCCAAATCAAACACAAGTTTTTACTATATCTTAGACTAAAAGAAAAATTCCTGTCATTAATTCCAATGAAAAAACCTTTTAAATACAAATATTCTTCTTTAATGTTTGTAACCTAACCATTGCAGCATTCTGCTGGTGCTCAAGAATTTGGAAGTGAAACTAGTCTATTTACATCATCCAAAAATAGAGCAAGAAAGCAGACAAATGACACTAAAAACGATTTAAAAATTCTCTCATTTTGAATAGTTTAAAGGTTATTTCTTGCACAGGTAAGGAATTTTTAATATACTTTTTTAGCCTGACAGGTTCTTTTGAAGGTTGAGTTGAGGATACAAAAGTGTTGAAAACTGATATCATGAAAGACATGTAGAGCTTTGTGCTACATTTATACACTATGTCCTCTGGCTCAGAGAATGAGACCTCCCCAACAGAGAGAAAGATGATACGTTATTATATTACCCCAGTCTTCAACTCACTTCAACTCTGGCAGATTTTTAACACTAGTTGCTATATCTGATGCTTCTGGACAAAGTTTCTCCACCAGCTCCAAAGGACCAAAAAATGACTTATTCTGTCCAATAAAACTCTTCTTGGCTAAAAGGGAAGAAATACAGTGGTGTTAATAAGCAGGAAAATGACAAACTTCCTCCTTCAACCACAATCACAAATGGTATAAAAAGAGACCCTTAAAATGTACTCCATCTTACAGGCCCTCAGTACGTACACTGAGTTCATTGCTCAGTCAGGAGATGACAGAGACCCAATACAGAGCATATCAGAATGTAAACAGATAATGTAGTTGATCTTAGCTGTACCCCAATATTTCTCCACAGAATTTTGCTGATAAAATATTAACATTTTACATTGTAATATGATCTGAAACCACATTAAGGCAAAACTGAATGGATTTCCACAGCCTCTCAACATTCCTATGATTTCAGCCAAACTCATTTAAGAACGAACTATGGTGCTCACCTTTTAGCCCATGCTTTAGACAGTGCTCCATCACCACAAAGAACTGTTGCAAAGGAGGAAAGTCGGAATCCAGAGTCCTACCCAGGCTCAGGGCTGACTGGATCAAGACTTTGATACTGAGCTTCATCATATTCATCAAGTTTGAACGCTCTTCCATTGTGTGGCATTTAACAGCTAAAAAGTTTTAGGGGGGGAAAAAAAACCCAATGAAAGCATACAGGCTTGTTTGTCCTTAAGATAACATTGAGAAAGATAGTGCCCAGGTACAGTTTTGAACTCTCAGCCTCCCAAGGCCTGAATGTGTGACACTGTATTTTTAAATATGTTAGACATAAAACATAAGGCACAGCAGAAAGAAAATCTATTCATAGGAAGAATACTGACTGACTGACCGACCAGAGGTTCATTTAGGTGCCATGTGTGGATTATTATGTGATTTCAGATTCAAGAATCAACATATCAGGTTCAAATTTACAATAAAAAATGATGAAGTAATAGCATGACTGAGATGTAGCCAAAATTTGGCTCTAACAAGAAACACTTTGTAATGAAGTACAGTTATGAGGTATATGGATAACAACCAGACTGAAGGGTGCTTCTGTCACTGTCTCTAGATTCAGGCTGACTCCATGGTACTCTTGACTGTTCTTTGATTCCCAAGGCCCTAAGCAGGGCTGGATTAACCTTTTGTAGGCCCCCATGGAAGCAATGGAGCATGGCACCGGGAGGTCAGTCCCCAGAGCAAGGGGCCAGCCAGGGGCAATCAGGTGAGGCATGGCAGGAGTGGCCCCGCTCTGTCCAGCCCAGTGCAAGGGCACTATTAACAAACTGGTAGTTGCCAGACGCACAGTGGCCTGCCTGGCCTTGTGCTGCCAGTGTGCCCGTTCCCCTCGGGGGCGGGCCCATGCCACGCCACCCACCCAACACCCCCGTCTCCCTATAGCCAGAGCCTCCTTGGACACGCTATGCCCAGCACCCCCCTAGACCCTGCCACAAATGCAGTGCCCTGCACAACACCACCTCTGCCCAGCGCCCCCCTGCCCACAACCGTCCAGCACCCCACACAGAATTCCCACTCCATATGCCCCAACACACAGATCTTCCCCGCCCCCTCACAGCCCAGCAACCCCCAAGAGACCCACTCCCACACCCTGCCTCCCAGCCGCACTCACTGACCCTGCTGGGAGGTGACTGTGTCTGCTGGGCTAAGCTGGCAGCCCAGCCAGGGCTGGTCCCGGGGCCGGGAATCACTCCAGCTCTCAGGAGTGGTGCAATCAGCCAGGCCAGGGCATGTCTCGGCTGGGCTCCCTCAGGACCCACTTGCCTGGAGGGGCCCAGCCAAGCCCCCTCCATGCTGTTTCCCCCCAACTGGCTGAGACTGGCCAGGCTTCTGCACCAGTCCCAGGCAGCTCAGCTCCGGGGAGACAGGCAGGGCCCCACAGGTGGTGGGAAGCAGAGACTGCCCGGAGCTGGAGATGCACTGGGGTCCGGCCAGGGAGCAGAGAGGAGCCAGCGGGTGGGGCCAAGGGGCAGAGAAGAGCCCTTGGCCGGCCGGTGGGCAGGCTGAGAGGAGCAAGTGCAGTGCTTCTATATCCTGGGAAATTTCCCAAAATCTGGGCATTTTTGAGTAAAATGTTTTGAATGAAAATTCCCAATTTCCCAAGTTGAAACATTTTACTCAAAAATGCCCAGATTTTGGGAAATTTCCTAGGATACCGAAGCACTGTAAAAAACTTTATCTGGGAATTTTTCATCAGATTTGGGAAATTTTTAGCGCAAGTTTGGGAAAAGTTGGCATCACGCTATAGAAGCACTGAGCAAGTGATGGTGGTGGAAGGGGAGCCAGCAGGCTGGTGGAGTCTTGGACCACAGTGCAAGCGGAGCAGGCCGGGGCCCGTTCTGAGCATGGCCCGGGGCCATGGCACCACTGTAAACCTGGGACTGGCCCTAAGCTATTGCAACAAGCAACACACATGCTGAAGCTCCATCCTAATCCTTCGCCCAGAGAGTGGGGAACATTGTTGCATGTAATATAACTTCATCCTATTCCCATCCCTCCATCAGAGGCGTAGTTAGGGCTGGCTGTAAACACAAGCAAACAACTTGTGGCCTGGAACGTCTAATGACAAGATCTTCCAGTGGGTCTGAAGAGAAACCCCTGTGGTAGGGTTGCTTGTGTTCCCACAATGAATACCTGTTTAGCAAACTTAGGAGAGAAACAGCCAAGTGAAATAACTAGCACTCTGCCTAACTTGAAGGGGTCCCCTCCACAGCCTCCTGTCCCCCCTGCTCCACTACCCAATTGCCTCTTGTCCTTCCCAATGGGGATTCTCTCTAGGGCCTTCTGCCCCCTAGCACTATTCCCCTCAAGTGGGACCCCCATTATATCCCCTGCCCCCAGCACTAACCTCCCACAGTGGAACCCCCCTGGTCTCCTGCCCCCAACATTATTCCCCCAAGTGGGACCCCCATATCATCTGCTCCCCAGCACTCTGCCTCCTATGGGAGCTCTCCCATTACCTCCTGCCCCCTCATGTTTTCTCCATTACCTCCTGTTTGCCTTCCCCTGTGGCCTGCTTCCCCCCCCCCCCGCCTCCTGTCCCCACAGCCCCTAAGCAGACTAAGGTCACAGGAATGGCCCCAGGCCCAGTCCCCAAAGACCATCCCCACCCCGTTATCCCCACTGACTTCTCACCCTCTCCAGCGCTGCCAGAGAAACAGCTCCCCCCACTCTCTCCAAATAGAGACCATTGATTGGGCGACGGAGGCCCATCATTAACTCCCCAACCAAGCCAATCAGGGTGCAAGGGCCACAAACACCGCCTCCAATTGGCTGCACGTTCAGACAGGCCCCTCGCACGTTCCCATTGGGTGCGAGAGCCTTCGCTACCTGTCCACCTCGATCCTCATTGGCTCGAAAAAGAGGCACGAGGGACCTGAGAGACGGGATATAGAAACCGCCCAAAAGAGTGCTCGGGCCGGCGACTGTCGCGAGTTAACATGGAGAGAACGAGAGCGATGCAGCAGGGGGCAGCCGCCATCTTAGACGGGGCTGCTGGTACGTGTGAGGAAAGCCGGCCCCTCCCCTCCATCCCAGTAAGCCACTGTCAGTGTAGGTCACACGCCCATTTCACAGCTCGACCTGTAGCGAAAAAGCCGCCCGCTGCGCGGCTCGGTTCCCATGCGCGGGGACGCTGAAGACCCTCATCCCTCCATTAACTCCTCCTCATGCGGTGGGTGCGTGGGAGGGCGCTGCCTACCCCCATTAGCCCTTCCTGATCCGGGGGGGGCTGCCTACCCCTATCTCTGCCATTAGTCCTCCCTCTCTTTTTTAGTGTGTGGGGGGGATGCCGCCTATCCCCACTAATCCCCTTCCTTGTCCCGTGAGAGAGTGGGGGCGCTGCCTACTCCTCTCTCTCCTATTAGTCCTCCTGGTTTCAATTTCCTGCACCCCCATTAAGTCCCCTCCCACACCTGATTCATGTGGGAGCGGTACCTACCTGCCACATCCCGACTTCCAGCCGTGACACCTCATTCCCAGGAGCGTGCAACTGCCTATCTGCTGCAGTCTCCCTCCTTCACTCCCCAGCCAGCAACACCCCTGCTCTTGAGAGCGTGGACAAAACAACCTCACATGTGGTACTTTGGGATAACAAACATCACAGTGGTGAGAAGGATTATTGTTTATGCCACACCTAAAATGCTCAGAGCTAAACACAAATCTAAAAATAAGAAACCCATTTAAGGCATCAACAACCAGATCCATCTCAGCTCACATGAGCAGCTCTTATTATTATTACCATTGAAATAAAACACACATGCCGATGAATCACAACACACTCCTTCCCAACAGACAGCACAATGCATGCATCAAATGCCTCAAAATCACACTCAAACGCACATGCTGAACCCTGATGTCGGATGTTTTTAGGTAACAGATTTCGGATATATATGATTAATCTTGCTGAGATTGCAGGTAAACTTGTGTTTGAGAGAGATTTTTAGGAACCTGATGCATACATAGTGTCTGGTTGCACAATAGAAGAGAAAAGAAAGTTGATTGTGGAGGTGAGGAATTAATGGCTTTGTTTAGGTGTTACGTTTCAGCAGTAATGCATTTATATTGAAGTTGTTGGGATAGTTTCCTAGATCTGAATTTGTATTGAAAGGAAATATACTTTTGCAACTGTAACTCTAAGACCTGGTTTACATCCAAAATTGCATTAGTTTAGCTAAAAGTGTAATTTTAAATGGATTTAGTTAAGGCGGTGCAATTTTGTGCATGGACACTTTTAAATAGATTTAAACCTGACATGTTGGCTGAGTTGCACCTGTAACTTAATGCAAATTAAACAAATAAGTCACTTTTCAACTGATATAAAAGTGTCTGTGTTGGGATTTGCATCAATTTAACTAAATTGTTTTTAAAAATTATTTAAGTTAAACTGGTGCAGCTTCTGTGTTTAGACAAACCTCCAGTTAATATTTGTGTGTGTATATATATTATAAAAAATATATTTAAAGGAACATGAAGGTTGCAAAGTCAAGCATGCAAGAGCTAAGAAATTCCAGAAATAAAGTTGCTTGTGCAACCATAAGTTGACCCTCTTATGCATATGCATTGTGATACAGTCCAGTTATATTACATGATCACACACTATTGTTTCCTCAGGACCCCTGCCTTATTCAGTGCACAGGACAGATGGTGCTCACTGAATGAGCAGCTATTCAATATTTTGTTTTAGCCTCATTGTGTGGTCCTGTGCCTTGTTTACTGCACACCATTCAAACTCTGCTGTGAATACAGAATTAGTTTCCTCACAGGCATTCTATAATACTCATCACTATAGTATTGGCAGGGCCAGATTAATGCATAGGCAAACTAGGCCCAGATTCATGGGGGAGCCCAAAATAGGGTCAAATTTGCAACCTGGCATACAGGGTCCAAGTGCCACTCAGGGCAGGTCTACACTACAGCAGGGATCGACGCGCGGAGATCAATCCACTGGCAGTCGATGTAGAGGATCTAGTAAAGACACGCCAAATCGACTGCAGAGCGATCTGCAGTCGACCCCTGTACTCTACCCCCGATGAGAAGAGTAAGGTAAGTCGACAGGAGAAAATCTCCCGTTAACCCCCCGCAGTAACTCGACCTAAGGTACATTGACTCCAGCTACGTGAATAACGTAGCTGGAGTTGCGTAGCATAGGTCGACTTATCGTGGTAGTGTAGACATAGCCTCAGGTTTGGCCCAGCTACCTCTCCATCATGATGGAGGGGGCAGCCGGGCCAAATTTGAGTGAGTGGCGTTGAGACCCCATTCCCCAGGTTGCAATGCTACTCACTCAAATTGGGCCTGGCTGTTCCACTGTCATGGTGAGCAGTGCCCCACTGTCATGGTGAGCAGTGCCCCAAGCAGCCGGAGGATAAGCAGATGGTCCTGGTAGATCCACAGCATTGCCAGCCTGGCCATGGGGAGTGAACTGTACAGCTGTTTGTTGCTATTCGTGTTATAAGGTAAGGACCCAGAAGTGCATGTTTGCCTATGGCCCAGTAATGGGTTAATCTGATCCTGGGTATCAGAGTGCTTCACAGACAAGGAATAGTCAGTTGCACACATACAAAATGGGAAATGATTGCCTAGGAAGGAGTACTGCAGAAAGGGATCTGGGAGTCATAGTGGATCACAATCACAAGCTAAATATTAGTCAACAATGTAACACTATTACAAAAAAAGCAGATATTCTGAGATATATTAGCAAGAGTGTTGTAAACAAGACATGAGAAGTAATTCTGCTCTATTCTGCGCTATTAGGCCTCAGCTGGAGTATTGTGTCCAATTCTTGGGTGCCACAATTCAGGAAAGATGTGGACGAATTGGAGAAAATCTAGAGAAGAGCAACAAAAATTATTAAAGGTCTAGAAACCATGAGTCTATGAGGGAAGATTGAAAAAATTGGGTTGGTTTAGTCTGGAGAAAAGACGACTGAGAGGGGACATATAATTTGCAAGTACATAAAAGGTTGTTGCAAGGAGGAGGGAGAAAAATTATTCTCCTTAACCTCTGAGGAAAGGACAAGAAGCAATGGACTTAAATTGCAGCAAAGGGCAGTTTAAGTTGGACATTAGGAAAAACTTCATAACTGTCAGGGTAGTTAAGCACTGGAATAAATTGCCTAGGGAGATTATGGAATCTCCTTCACTGGAGATTTTTAAGAGCAGGTTAGACCTGTCAGGGATGGTCTAGATAATACTTAGTCCTGCCATGAGTGCAGGGGACTGGACTAGATGACCTCTCCCGTCCAGTCCTACGGTTCTATGGTGAATTTATACTCAAAATCCCTCTGTGAAGCGAGGTGGTATCATTATCCCCATTTCACAAATGGGGAGCTGAGGCCAAGAAAGACTCCACTAATTTCGGGGCCCAATTTGAGATGCCTGATTTTTTAAGAGTACTTAGCGAACGGTAACATTTTATATGTTCAAACACAGCTCCCATTGATTTCAGTTGCAGCTCCGAGTGCTCTGCACTTCTGCAGATCAGATCCCAGCATCTCAAGTTGGAAACCAAGAAAATGAGGGACACACAATTAGTGACCACCTCTGAAAAAATCTGATTGAAATGACTTGCCCAGCATCACATAGGAACTCCGTGGCAGAGGCAGGAGTAGAATCCAGTTATCCAGGGCAACTTTCAATTGCCTTAACTATGAAAGCATCATTTCTCTTCTTGCAATCCCTTCCTCATTCACTACACACTGTGCGACTTCTGCAACAAATGAGGCAGGGGACCTACAGACGAGTCTCCTTCACTGCACACAACCCTGATTCCTCCCCTGAGCAGGTTCATGCTGTGCACTGAACAAGGCATGGATCCTGCTAAGCCAGTCAGCCTCCCTGTGTCTCCCCCTTCCCCCCCAAAAAAAGAAAAAAGAGTCTGTCTCGTTCCCTTTGCATTGGATTCAGGCGGCTTCCTCCTCCTCTGCTTGGGTGACAACATCGGGGCATTGAGAGCACAGGAGAAACAGTCTCATGGTGACTCTCTATATTTGTGTCTGGTGCTACAGTAGCCATGAGGAGCAATTAGAGGGAAAATCCTGATCAGCCGTGCTGGCTTGGCTGTAGCATACTCTGTGCAGATAAATTATCCAAAGATTCTATCTGCCAAACTCTTACAAGTCTTTGACCATGTGTGAACTGTGATTTTTCAAAGGCTTGTAATTAATCAAGTTTGGGCAGTTTTTCAGGGGGACAGCAAAAAGTATATCCCTGACACCAGAATAAGCACCAAATTTCGAGGCCTTGCTCCCATGGATGGGAGTGTTAGGGCTTCTCAGAGATTTGTAATTTTTTTTTTTTTTTTTTAACATGGACTATAAGCCCGTTTTTTCCCTAATCATGTTCTCCAAAATGGATGAACCATTTTCGCTTAAGTTCCTCCAAAATGTTTCAGCCTGAAGCAGAGACCTGGCATGGGAAATGTCAACCCAAATGGTTAGTTTGGCAAAGTTACAAGCAACTGAAAACAGAGTCTTATAATGGGACATGCTGGGCAACCTTAACTATAGGCAGTGCTACCAGCCCCATTTGTAATATTTATAGAGTGCCAGTTTGTATAGCACTGTAACAGAGAGAATGTACCAAAATAAACAGGAACCTGCCTGGAGTGACTAACAGAAGTTGGCCCAATAAAAGATACTACCTCATCCAGCCTTGTCTCAAACTAAAAACACACAGGATAGCACGATTGGGTTACAGCCAGAATGGGGCATAGAATAATTTACATACACTACACATTTTTAGAGGTACTTATGCATTAATAGTTCTCGTTTTGTTTGAAGTTTTAAACTTGAGCTGTTACACTGGATAAGCAAAAAAAAATAAAAAAATCCAACATAAAGGTATCCCATCCCCTTGTTTAGCGTAACAAAAGCAGCCAGAACAGATTTTGCTTCAGTCTTTTGTAGTCTGACTTTGGGTTTAGTCAAAGTGAAAAGTTTCTGACCAAAATATTTTTAAAAGTTTGGAATGACTGAGAAAGAGGGAGTTTAAGATGAAAGTACATTCCCTCACAACAATGTAATTAAACAAATAACTGCACAGCAATAGACCTCAGTCCCAAGGTGGGTTATCAAATGTTAGTTACACTGGAGTTGAGTAACATACCAGTAAACTTCTCTTTTTAGGACTTTATAAATAAACCCAAATACAGGTTGCAAGAATAAATTAGACAATATTGTTCTTTGCACTTCTGAAGCATCAAAATATCTAGTCTATTGCCTCCTGCCCCTTCTGATCTAGCTACGAATGGCCCTGGAATCATTAAACAGATGGCCAAATTCAGAACTGGTGTAAGTGAGAAACTCCATTGGCTGAAGGTCACTGGAGGACAAACCTAAATGCTTAGTAGTTACTACAGTAAATTAATTACTGTGCTTTCTATTTATTTGCATGTTCTAAATATCAGGATGGTATCAAAAAGCAGACTATTTGCCTCACATCATGACAATGGAATTCACCTCTCACAATGAGCCAAGTAATTTGATGCAACTACAAAATACCCAGTTTAGTAAACAAAACCAGTAGATATCAAATTGTGTAAATTATGTATTTTAAGATCTACAATGGGACTTTTTTTTTTTTTTAAAGGAAACTAAAACTAGATTAAAATAAGAGTTAGTTACCAAAGAATCCCACAAAAGCAAGGAGTCCTAGAATTTAAGGTCAGAAGGGACCACCAGATCATCTTGTCTAATCTGTATATCACAGGCCACCAACACCCAAAATTAGACTGAAGTATTTACAGCCCACAGGAAACTAACCTATTATGTGCCACAGGCAAACAGTAAGAGGGACTGAGGTGTACCAATTCCCAGGGCCTCTCAAAGGCAGGGAACTGATTCAGATATACCCAGATGATCCTGGCAAGTAGCCCACACCCCATGCAGCAGATTAAGGCAACCCCCAGCCCCCCAAGGTCACTTCTCAAAGAAGGAAATCAGATTAGTTATGGGACTGTCTACCTTTGGTAAAATCATGTTGTATAACATCTGTTTGCCTCCATGAATTTAATTATTCTTTCCTTCACAATTTGCTCTAAAACCTTGCATACTACTAAAATCAGATTAACTGGTCTGTAATTGCCTGGATCACTTCCCCCCCCCCCCCCCTTTCTTAAATATACATATGGCTTTAACTATTTTATAGACATATGGTAGTATCCCTGAATAGACAGAATTCTAAATCCTTGCTATCTGATTAGCAATCTCCTATGCCAATTCTTTCAGTATTCTAGGTGCATTCAGCTCTATGTTTTTCTTCAACCTCAGATGTGGTATTATTTTTATACACTTTCCATATCCCAGTCCAGCCCTGGGGTTTTATGACAGACCCTAACACTATCCCAACAGAACCTATTTCATGATCCTTCTCTAATGATTTTGACCCAAATAGATTGTTTTGTTCATACTATCACTTTGTAGTTCTTTATAGTTTACCAGATCATTGATATACAAAGCTACCCCCACCACCTTTACCTTTATTTCTGACTCTCCTAAACAGCATATATCCTTCAGTTCTTTTACTCAATCATGAGTGCTATTTCACAATGTTTCTGTAGTCCCCATAATGTCTGGTTTGACCTTCTGCACCAGTAATTCCAGTTCCTCCATTTTATTGGCAAGACTTATTGCATTCATATACAAGGATATGAGTTTCCTTCAGACCTCACCCAGTTTTCCAGCTGGAAATGCAGAGACATTTAAAAATGTCACACATCTTTGTATATTGCCAAATCAATCATGGGCACTTGCTCCTCAGGCAGCAAATCTGTGAAGATCTCCAATTTGTGTCTCTGAATTTTACAGGAGCTGTAGGGCTGCCACACTTTAATACTATGGAGGCATCCCTTTAATTTCATTACACTGCTCTCGAATAGTGGCATATACAATTTTAACAACTACACAAACATACAGCAATTCACTTAATATACATGGGATCATATACATGCATCAAAGGAATATATTTTATAGCTTTGATTGTTTACAATCCTTTGTGCCTCTCAGAGGATTGCCACGTGCTTTACCAAGGTATGTGTGTAATATCACTATTATACAGATGGGGAAACTGAGGCATGGGGCGGTTAGAGGGACATTCAACTTTCAGTGTTGTCTTATTTTTGCAAGTAAAATCTGATTATTATTGAAAAACTGGAGGAAAATTCTAGTCTGTTTTTCAGTTTACTGTGCACTTGACAGCACTTTATGTATTCACATTCACTGTTTCCCCTGTATAGTCAGTTCCCTCTGTGCACACTGAAAGGGAAGGGAAGATATTCAAAAAAAGCTAAATGTGATTGTAAAGCTATAAAAACTGGCAAAGTAACAGAGGCAGCTGTACTGCCTGAAATCACTTAACTCATATTTTGAAAATGATTAGATTTCAAGTTGATGTTTCTAAGTGACTTTTCCAGGGTTATGCAGGAATTCCGTCAGGAACACACTATACTGAGGGTGTGTGTGTACAGATTTGGGAGCAGAGGAAATCATAATATATGGCTCTCCCCTTCCCACTGGGAAAGTTGCTCGGCCACCTCTGCAGCACCATTCCCTTCCCCCTCCACTAGACCTTGTGAAGGGCGCTCCACATAGGGTGGGAAAGGCTTAAATGGTGGTGGTGGGTAAAATGGGGCAGGAATGCATATCATCTCCCATCTGGTCCTGTGGAAATTCTGAAGGATTTCCAATGCAGCCTGGGGATTTATTCTTTTTCCCATGGAGCTCCCATCTCAGTGGGGAAATCCCCTTTGTGGGATGGGAGGGTGGGGTAGGTTTTCAAAGGCCGCTTCATTGCAGCCACACTGCCAGGGACCAAAAGGGGTGTAGAAGAGGCAAGAGCTGCTGCAGGAACATGCAGCTGCCACTGAAATGGCCTTAGTCTTCTGCTGACTCCCTTCCAGGAACTACAAGTGTTCTAGCCAGGCCATGCACCCTATACCACATGGGTTGGAGTGAGGGGCAAACACACACCAAGCTACTTCCCAATGGAATGATGCGGGGATGGGGAGGGGAATTCCACAAGAGGATTCTTATCGACTTTTCCTTTTCTTGGAGGGTGCAATCTGAGTCCAGGTCTAGTGGCTTGACATGATGATATACTGAGATTTATTTGCTGATTAGAAGTAGACATTCAGTTATTAGTTTTCTACATGCAGATCACTCCTGTGTTATATCTTCGTGGACATACACACACAGAGCATTGAGTATCTTGTTGCTCCTACATAGAAACACATACCCTGCTATTCTTTTTTTGTAGAAGCTTCATTAGGCACCTATTGAAGTACAGTATGAGAAATGCCTTTGTTGTAAGACTCCCAGCTCCTGATCTTTGTGGAAGTAGTTAAATATATAACGTTAAATCAAACTACTTCAGAATATTTTGATCAGACCAGTAACTTTTGCACTGTTCATTCCAGATCTCTCTCTCTCCCCTTATCCCTCCTCCCACATTTCCTCTTCTGCTTTTCTCTTCCTTTTCCCTGGTTTCCTTTTCTACCAATCCTTTCCTCTCTTGTTGTTTGTCAATAAAATGTTTGTCTTTAGGTGGGACCTGAACTGTGCTATGTCAGCTCACCTGGGGATAGAGCTTTCAGTAAGTACAATAGACCACGACACGCAATGATAGGGTAACCTCAGAATCTGATACCTCAATATAGAACTCCCCCATAAAAGAGGGGCCAGCCTCATTAGAGGATGTAGACCAGGGGTCGGCAACCTTTCAGAAGTGGTGTGCCGAGTCTTCATTTATTCACTCTAATTTAAGGTTTCACGTGCCAGTAATACATTTTAATGTTTTTAGAAGGTCTCTTTCTATAAGTCTATAATACATAACTAAACTATTGTTGTATGTAAAGTAAATAAGGTTTTTAAAATGTTTAAGAAGCTTCATTTAAAATTAAATTAAAATGCAGAGCCCCCCGGACCGGTGGCCAGGACCCGGGCAGTATGAGTGCCACTGAAAATCAGCTCGCGTGCCACCTTCGGCACGCGTGCCATAGGTTGCCTACCCCTGATGTAGACAGAGCCTTCATGTCCTGTCTTTCTCCCCCATGCCTGGCACTATTTAGTCTCCTCCAAGTTGATGTTGCATTTAGTCTGCAGTGTTGGAAGACTTTTGTCTGGCATTTTTTGGAAGACTTACAAGAAACACTTTAGCTAATATATGCAACAATACACACTACATAGAAGGTGACATCCTAACCCTGTTGAAATCAATGGCAAAACTCCCATAGACTTCAGTGGGGCCAGGATTACACTGATTAAGCAGATTTAAGATCCTAAAAGGACATTCATAAATGTTTGCTAATAAACCATTCAGTTTCTCTTAAGAATCTTTTTCTACATTATAAATAACTTTAATATCTTGTTATTAGATATTACAACTCTTTATTGCACAATTGCTTCCCGATGTTTCATTACTATATGTGTATCAGAGAGACTGTGCAAGTCATATGATTAGAAAACTATAACTATAACTATATATATATATATATATATATAAAGGTTTCCATGTCCCAGTCAGCCCACCTATAAGTGAAGAAAGAGACCATACTAGATACTGATGCAGTTATGCTACATCTAAGCCAAACTTTTCTGGGAAACAGAAATAAAAATGTAATGCACAAAAATTAAAAACCATCCTCCCCAAAATATCAAAAAAGTTATGCTTTCCCTGATAATGTAAAAGTTTGCTGAGATTTGTTCTCTGGGTTTATAAGTACTTTATAGAAATCATTACAGTATCCACAGGAGATGTTTTTTTAATAAATGCAAAGTAATAATAATGCATCTTTGACACTAAAACATGCCACTTGCAGGCTATAACTAACTTATTTGTACAGGGTACAAGAAAGTTTACTGAATAAACATAACCATACTTGTTTTTGCTGTGTTGTCATTGCTGACTGGTTTGGGTACGAGTCCTACCAAAGCTGCAGACTTCAGAGCGTTGCCATAGCTCACTGCTAAGTTTTCTGAAGCTTTCTTGGCCAGTGAAAAGATGGGAGCAGACCATCCTGATTCTTCAACAGTTTTCTCTTTCCCCTCATTTTTGAACTCAGTTATATTAGGAATCAGGTTTCTGTCAATGATTTCAAAATCTTTCTGTTCCAGAGCAGATGCATTGCAACTCTCTCCTTCAGCCATCTTTAAAATGTCATATGACACTAGTCATGAGCAATCGAGTGAAGCAGAAACTCTCTGCCCTGTCTTCCAACTTGTAGTTGATAGGAGTTGTATGAAAAAAAAGGTGTGCTCTGAGTGATTGTACAACAGCCGCTTGCATGAGCAAACGTGTCAGATAACGAAACCTCTGTGATTGTGGACATTTTGCCTTGCATGCTCCAAATTATACACACAGCTATATATTTTCTGGTTACTGATTAATTACAACAAATGATATCCCTTTAGGTATTGTGTAGTGGATGTTCTTTTGTATTATTTCCAATTGTTATTTGTAGCAATCTGAAAAACCAAATGAATCCGCTGCATTTCTACACAATATTTTAAGTTAGCATTTTGCCAGAGTATATGAAAGTCACAGATTTTGCAGAATTTACAAAAACACTCAACCTTTTGAGACTGGATTGTCCTTGCCTAAAACTGGACCATTATAACCTGGAGAAGAGGGTTGATAGAGATTTATTATAAGTTTTTGAAAGTGAAGTATGCTCCCCTGCACAATCTACACTACAAAAATAGCCATATTTAAGCAGAGTTGGGAAACATGGCTGCAGCTTAGACACATTACAACATATCCTTTTTGTCCACACAGGCAGGCATGTTATAATCATGTTGGGGAATCAACCAGCCTGATCCTGGTTAGAAAAATGTAACCTTACCAGGTATCTATAGATTAACATAGGGTGCCTCAACATGGCTGTAACATGCAGGTTTCTGTCCAGCAACTATATAACATAGTTGGACTACAGCTTGTTTAAACTTGTATTAAGCATGGTTGACTCACCTGTTTCTAAACTGGCTATTTTTGTTGGATAGACTTAGGAAATATTTTGTTTGGTGAAGGCTAAAAGGACAAGGAGGTAATTTGGGGCATCTTGTTACCAACAAACTTGGTAGCAGAAGAAACATCTTTAGACTACAAGTCCCTCATCTTTTGTTTATTTATGTATAGTTTCTACTCTCAAATATTTTTATTTGATTGCAGTACAGAGGTGCGAAACTGCAAGGAGAGTTACAGCAGTTTTCTTGAGAGCATACTTAATAGGTTTCAGAGTGGTAGCCGTGTTAGTCTGTATCAGCAAAAACAATGAGGAGTCCTTGTGGCACCTTAGAGACTAAGAAATTTATTTGGGCATAAGCTTTCGTAGGCTAGAACCCACTTCATCAGATGAATGGAGTGAAAAATACAGGAGCAGGTATAAATACATGAAAGGATGGGGGTTGCTTTACCAAGTGTGAGGTCAGTCTAATGAGATAAATTAACAGCAGGATACCAAGGGAAGAAAAATAACTTTTGAAGTGGTAAGAGAGTGGCCCATTACAGACAGTTGACAAGAAGGTGTGAGTAACAGTAGGGAGAAATTAGTATTGGGGAAATTAAGTTTAGGTTTTGTAATGACCCAACTACTCCCAGTCTTTATTCAGGCCTAATCTGATGGTATCCAGTTATCTCATTAGACTGACCTCACACTTGGTAAAGCAACCCCCATCTTTTCATGTATTTATACCTGCTCCTGTATTTTTCACTCCATGCATCTGATGAAGTGGGTTCTAGCCCACGAAAGCTTATGCCCAAATACATTTGTTAGTCTCTAAGGTGCCACAAGGACTCCTCGTTGTTCATACTTAATAGATAACTTTAGACAAGACTGATAACAGTGGGGGAAAGGAAAGAAGCTGGTCATCATGCCCTGTTGTGAAGGGGAGTGTCTTTTTGAGCTGGTTAACTTTTGTAAATTAGAAAGTTTGGGGCCAGACTGAGGCCCCTTTGTCCCAGGGAAATCTGTTAAAGGGATCTGAGGGGAGGAGCCTGAGTTTCTGTTCAGTGACCCTGTGTGTGGTGGCATGCTAGAGTGGATGGCCTGTGGTATTGGTGAAACAATACATGTTCTCCCTCCAGGGCCCAACCCCTGCACAGGTGCTTCCAAGAATGGGGAGTATGGTGCCATGGTGGTGGATGAACCTCCCCTTTCATACAGAAGAGGGAGAGAGATATGTATGTAGATGTAGGGAACACAGTCTGGCCCCAAATCTGTAACTTCCTAACATTTTGTATTTAAACTACTGTTCTACTCAAGTATTCTCAGGCACTGTAAAAATGTAAAATTCCAGAGTTAATTTATTCTCCACAAAACAGAGGGCAACTTCTGAGTGCCTGCGAAGGATAATAGAACCTCTGAAGGCTGAAATCTCTTATTCACTCAGGATTTATTCAAACAAAATATAGGCTTTAACTGCTCAGCAGCAGAGCTACAACCATATGTTTTGCACGCCATCTAGTGGGATGAAATGGTATTTGAAACAATGTCCATTTGTTTGTTTTTTATGGAAACTAGAACAAAGGGCAGTTGTTTTGTAATAGTTGTATAGGCCCTAGTCCTACAATTGACAGCATGGCCAGGGCCCCATAGACTTCATTGGGGCTCCTGCAGGGGTGCAGGAGCCACCTGGAGAGTGAATTGCAGAAGCAGAACCCCATGGGACTAAGGAGGTGGTCACACAAGAATGATATTCTCCAAGGGCCTTTGATGATGTCATCTCAATTGAACTGTATTTAAATAAAACAAAATAGATTTCTACTTTCAAATAATGTGAAAGCAGAAAGGGGGCAAATGGAGGGTGGAGATTTCTTCCCTCCCTCCTGAACTGCTGCTCCCAACAATTAATTATGCAGCAGATACAGATTAAAATTACAGTACATATGTTCAATTGCAAAATATTAACTGGAAGTAAGACACGAACAACAAAATAATATTCCTTCCCATAAAATAAGAGAAAATGAAAAACTCAAAAGAAATATGTGAAAGTGCACAGTAAGGTAATAGTGGAACATTTTAGTTCAATCTTCCTGGCATTTGAGCTCAAAGGAGCTATTTTACTGTGCACAAGGTTACTAAAAATGTATGTTGTATAGTTTTATATTTTTAAAGTAATGAATAGAACCCAGTTATATATCTAGTAAAAGTGAAGTTGAAGTTAATAAGTCAACCACTGAAATAGCATTAAACAATACCGCCTTTTAGCAATATAAGCAATGTGAAATGCTAGGGTTGTCCCAGTTAGGTTCAAATTCCTATTGGGAGTCTTAAGAAAGCAACTCAGGATGTTGTTTAAGTGTGGTCAGGCTTTAGCAGAATTGCTGGTATATCACATACTAAGACTAAATTACGATTTGTTTCATATAGTAGGTTGTTACAGTTTCCCCCCCCCCCAAACGTTTATCAATACAAGGGTCATTAAACAGGGGCAGTGCTACTACTTAAAGTTCCCTATATTCATACAGATCCCAAAGAGAGTGTAGTGCTACTTCTGCATTAGATGGTTCCCTTCTGCTGTGACATTTTATTCCAGTAGTCACCTCTGCCACAGATTGTTAGTGCAGCTCTTACCATCTGTGTGAAGGCAGAGCACTATTTTCTTCTGACAGCCCATTAAGCAAGTTGCCTAGCAAGGTTGCTGAAGAATGCAGAGGTCAAGTCTGTTACTTAAGTGACATATCTGTCCTATTTCTACTTGCCCTGATGTAGAAATCTGTCAGATGCTTCTAAACATGGGCTGCTATAACAGGCCATCTTTGATCCTACTGAAGTCTGGTTCTGGTTTCACACAGCTCTTATGTCTTACTGTTGTGTTTTACTATTTTTTAAAATACTGTTTTAGATATCAAAATCATTCATATGATAATATAATGGAGGGAGGCAGAGTAACGATATATCTGCTTATGGACTCAACTTTGATCTTGAAATTACACACTTAAGAGATTCTGTCTATCTGAAATCAAAGATTCTGAATTTTAAACTAAAAGAGGATGGCTTACATCAACTTCACTGATCTTCAGTATCATTGAAAAGGATGGAGGAAGTATCACTGAATGAAGATTAATGCAATTTTATATAAGCAGATTCTTCTAGTTCAATTTTTTCCCTGAGCTTTATTCTGATATTCAGTAATATGGATTATTAAAGATATATTTTTGCTATAGAAAGTAGTCTGATATATTTCAAATGCATCATGCACTATTAAAGGATGAAATTGTATTAATTACTCATTAATAAAATATCTGATTCTGATCAGCCGTTAAACATACCTTGCATTTCTGTAATGTCTTCCACCAGAAGATGAGTGTACTTTACAAATATTAAAGTGACACCATCAAATTAAAAAGCATTTCTATCTGTTTTTTAAACATTCTAGTATTAGAGGTGACACCTAAAATTACTGTAACAGGAAGAGATTAGAGAAAAAATATTTTTGAGTATATTTTGTGCATTTGACAGCACTTTGTGTTTAGTCAACTAGGCCTGGATCCTGCCCACTACTTACAAAGAATACAACGGGACTACTTATGGGAATAAAGTTATTCAGATGGGCAAGTATTTGTAGGATTGGGGTCTTACTTTCCCCTGTGTGTGTGGATTTTTCCACACAGCAAGAGGGGAGAGAAAAATCCAGTAAAATAGGAAAATGGGATTGAAAACTACAAAAGTTGGTAGGGGAATTCAGGGACAGATACAGTATTTTTAAATTTATCAGATTTTGAGCTATTATCATATAGTTTAAGGCTAGAAGGGGCCACCAGATCATTTAGTCTGACCTCTTGCACATCACATGTCACTAAACCCCACTAGTTACCCCTCTGTTGAGCACAATAACCTGGATGAGACTGAAATGCTACAGTCCTGAGGAAACTAAACTCTTGTGTGCCACAGGCAGAAAATAGAAGGTGCTGAGGTGCACCAATTCCGTAGGCCTCTGCAATGTTAGGGAACCGATTTGGTGAGATACCCCAATGATCCTAACAAGCGATTAGTGCCCAATGTTGCAGAGGAAGGAAAACAAACACAAAAAACCCAAGGTCCCTGCCAATCTGTCCTGGGGGAAAATTCCTTCCTGACCCTGAAAATAGTGATCAGTATGACACTGAGAACGTGAACATGACCAGCCAGCTAAGCATCTGAGAGAGAATTCTCAGTACTGTCTTAGAGCACTGTCTGGTGTCCCATCTCCAGTTACCACCATCTCTGATGCTTCAGAGGAAGGGGAATCCTTCCTCCCCAGAGTACATCTTTCTGGGGGGAAATAATCCTTCCTGACCTTGTACAGGCTGCCAGCTGAAGCATGAGATTTAGGTACACAAGACATAGGCCTGGAAAGGACTCCCCATGATAGTTTCTCTTTAGTGAATTAAGCCTTGGACACCTCTGTGGGGTAGTTATTCCTATTTCAGAGCTGAGGAAACTGATAAACAGAGAGGTTAAGTGACTTACCTACAGTCACAATCTGTGTATAGCATGTAACAGAACTAGATCTCATGACTCGCAGTCCTATTAACAGGAAAGTCACCCATCCTTTCCAATACTGGTTTGTTTTTCCAGAGGGATAGAGGGAAAAATGCAGCCTTTTGTTGTGGATCAGTTTCCTTTCCTAGTGGGTTGCAGCTTTGTTATAGAAATGTGAACATATCAGTCAATCAGCATGTTTGTTTGGCTTTAGGGAAGACTCTGTTGCATCACCAACAGCACTGCCAATTTATTAGATGTTATAAAGTAATAGTAAAAGAAAGATCTGTGTATTTGAGTGATTCTAGGAATATAGATGTGCCAGAACTTATTCTTTACACGGGCTATATTAAGTGCTTCGGTGACCCCTGTTACCGTAGTATCTGATCACCTCACATTATTTACTATATTTATCCTCAACACCCCTGCAAAGTAGGGAAGTGCCATTATCCCCATTTTAGAAGGGAACTGAGGCACAGACTCTGGCCCAGATCCTCAAAGGTATTTAGGCTCCTGCCTTTCACTGAAATCAGTGAGACAAGGTGGGTGAGGTAATATCTTTTACTGGACCAGCTTCTGTTGGTGAAAAAGACAAACTTTTGAGCTCCACAGAGCTCTTCTTCAGGTCCGGGCAAGGTAATCCCTTGTTTCTCTCATATCCTGAGACCAACATGGCTACAACACTGCAAACAACAACTGAAATCAGTGGAAGCTATGAGCCTAAATACCTTTGTGGATCTGGGCCAGAGAGACTTGTGTGACTTGCCCAAAGTCACACAAGAAGTCTGTAGCAAAGCAGAGAATTGAAATCAGTCTCCTAAGTCCCTGTCTGGTGCCTTAACCACTGAACCATCCTTCCTCTCATGTCCTAAAGGCATAAAATATAAGACAATCATTGGCTCCAACCTGTTGCACATGTGGTGACATGGAAGCCACCACCTCTGTCCTAATCCCCCAGCACAAGCAGTGTTGTGTTTCTTTCCCAAAGCACTGGTAAAAAAGCAGGGCTGAAATTACTCACATACCAATTATACTAGTATTAATGAAGGTCTCTGGTTTTGCTTTTATATTCTCTGGGTATAAGTTGATGGCTACCCTATTTTAGTATCTTTTAGAATATAGGCCTTATATTCTAGTAGCACCCGGAGGCCCCTCTCAGGAATGGGGTCTCATCATGTTAGGCACTTCAGAAACATCAGACATAGATCCTGCTCCCAGGAGCTTACAAGTTAGTTTTAAGACAAGTTGCAACAAGAGAGTATAACCAACAATAGAAGAAAGGGCGAGGTCATACGAATAAAATTATGCACTTACATAACTCAGCAATGTAAAGTGTTCAAATCAACTTAAAATGTTTTTTAAATCCTTTGCCTGTTTATTTGTCTGTTTTGATTTTTTCAGTGAACCTCTAGGATGGATACAGGAAACATATGAATAAACATGTTCTGGACATTCCCTAATGGGTTACACTGCTAGAATTGGGACATCTTCTACGGACTGCTGAGAGTTTTTCCATGTGTGCAGTGGAGTGATGGGACAGCAAAAGATCTCTTGTTTTCTTTGGGAAATTACTAAGAACATTTCATAGCACTGTCAATATTTTCTTATTTGTCCCATCATTGCACAGCAATTAAGTTATTACATTTTGCAGACACAACAGTTTTAGTTGTTGTTCTATCTCTAGCATAGCTAATCAGCTAATAGGCATCCCAATCACCTCTAATCAGGGAGCTTGCTTTAAACATCTGAAATTATTTCCAGTTCTGCTGTTGCAACTGTGCTGCAGATCAAACAGCCATTCCTTTCCTAATCTCACACTCCTGCTCTCCCACACAAACACACCAACCAACACCCTCCCTAAGGCAATCCACCCATGATTGCTACTGCAAGATCAGCTTCTAGATACAGGAGCTTCCATGAGGTGTTAGGGTCCTTGAGGTGAGGGGGTAAATTGTGGTGGGTGAAAGTGAGTGAGGGGAGTAAAAAAAGTAAATAAGGCTGAATATTTGTTAAAAGTAATCAATTTACTGGTTAATATTGGCTTGACAGAAGAAAGTTGCCGTCCAACATTCAATCAAACGTTTAGGGCCAAATCCTGCTTCCATGAATATTAGTGGGAGTTTTGCCTCAATAAAGGAGTGTGAACTATGTAAGGACTGACCTTAGTATTTGAGAAGTGATATTATAGTGATAAATAACTAGTTCCTACTTTTCAACTGCAAATAAACAGTTAATAGAAATGAGATTGATTCAGGAATGTTACAGAAACACTTACTGTATTACTACCACGTCTGACGAAGTGGGTATTCACCCACGAAAGCTCATGTTCCAATACATTTGTTAGTCTATAAGGTACCACAGGACTTTTTGTTGCTTTTTACAGATCCAGACTAATACGGCTACCCCTCTGATACTTTACCCTATTACTGTGGGAGCTGAGGCAATCAGCAGGGCCCCCACTAGATGGCACCATAACACTTTAGTCACAGAGAAGAGCCTCAGAGACCAGATTTTTACCTTGCATTAAAATCAATAGGAGTTAGGCACCTAAATACCTTTAAAAATCTGGTCCCAATGTCTTGAGAAGCATGTTGAAAGGATCAAGAGGGGACGTGGTAGCTCCCTTTGGCTCCTGCACATTGCATGGACTCTCTAGAACAAATAGTGGGGATCATGTGAAACTACCCGAAGCAGAGAAAATAGCTTGCAAAGACTCATCTTCTCACCAAACTCTTTGCAGTACTAATAGACTGAGTGCAACCCTTAATAAGATACTGATTTTGGGGAGATCTTTTAGTGGCTTTGTGTCAGGACAGAGGTTGAAAACTATGACTCATATTAGACCTATTCCCCTTTCAAAGCCTTACTTTTTCTGAGAACACTTAGTTTTTATTTGAAAGGAAATCAGCTGATCTGCTTACCTGAGCAACTCCTAACATCATGGTCCCCAATGAATGTAGCCATGCTAATGGAGGCCATTTTGGGGGAGGAAGGTAGTTGTCTGGCATGCATTTATAGAAGTTACAAAGATGTGATCAGTGGCCATGTGTTATCCTACTTCAGTAACACTCCCCTTTGGCACACCCACAGAATTAGGCAAACCCAGGTGAATTCAGGGTCACTGGAAGACCTGAAAGTCTCCTGTGACCTGATTTTCAAAGGTGCTAAGCATCTGCAGCTCTGAGTGACTTCTGTGAGTGTTCAGGGATTATGAAGAAAGAGCACACATTTCTGTTTAATTCTGTGTGTATGTTAATTTCATTGTAGAAGCCTTAGTTATTTATGTAGTGTTACAAGGCCTTTGTAAGAGCCAAGTGAAGTTGCCTGACCTAGCCTACAATACAAGAAATCTGAGGACTCCTGTCCAAATGGGAAGAGTTATGGACTTTGTGAAGCTCAAACCTATGATCTACTTGTGTTCCCCCACCCCCAACCCCAACCCCAACCCCAACCCAGTGACCCTGTTAATTACTATCTGAGCCAAAACTGGTCCTGTGTAAAAACATCCACGTTGAGAACAGAACAGTTCAGCTGTATAAATATGTGATGTTTATATTTAGAGTTAAGTTACAAAAAAAGTTAGCTGTTTATATAATCAAATTAAACAAGACAAAATAAGGACTAAACTGACTTTTTTTTAGGATTCATAAACCCACTTGGGAGAATTTCAAATGGTGACGGGGGATTAAGTTAATTTTATAATTGCGTTTTACTTAAGTTGACCATATAAACACCTAGGCTTTTTCGAATATGACTTTCTCTTTTTTATGTATTACATCTCATGGCTGACTGGTTTTGTGTTGGTTTTTATTGCATGCTCTTATTTTTTTAACTTGGCTGCTATTGCATGTGGGATTTTTTGTGTCAAATATACTTTTTTGGGGCTTTAGAAAAGTGGTAAGAATTAATCAGTAACTGGACTGACTGGTTGGTGGTAGAAGGAAGGGATAAAAATCTTAATACAAGCCCAACCCTAACAGAATTTGAATGCAGTACTTTTGAAACATGAGACAAACACTTCTGCTGATACAGTTGTCAACTAATACCCATGAGAATATTTATATGGGGGTTAAGTAACCTCAGAAGGGACCCTATATTGTTCCAAAAATGTAATAGAAACTTTGTGAATTAAAAAAGAAAACAGAATCAGATATTTTATATTAAGTCTATGGAATGCAAAGCACATTCCCTAGATGATTCCCAAAACTACCATTATGAAAAACTGTGCTGTATGTTATGGTTTGATTTTTTTTTTAATAAAGCATTTAAATGTTCATTAGATGTTTTAAGTTTATTACCATAATTTAGAGTTAATAAATGCAACAATTTATTTGAGAGAAGAAAAGAATGAACGAACTTGTAATAAAAATAGGACAAGCCTAACTGGGTTTGATCTAATTGCCTCAAAAATCACCAGACCACCACTTTATCTACTAGGCTATATTGTCTTTGCATAAAAGCTTTGTAAATTTACAAGCAGTGGTCCCTGGATGCAATAGAAATATATTGAGAATTATTTTTAAAAAGTGGTTAAAAACCTGACTATTATTGCAACAGAGTTCCAGGGGCGTTTACATTTTATGCAAATCAGATGTGATTTACTGAGTTCTTTGCTTCTTCAATTAAAAAAAAAAGAAAAGGAATCAGGGGAAGAATACTTAGTTTTCTATAGAATATTTAAGTTATAAGTTTCTCCTTTGATAGGGAGCTTATTAGAATGACTTTCAGTAACTGATGTAAAAGGGCTGTCAGATGCATGCATGCAATTCTGATGGGAGCTAGGTGTGCACATCTGAGGGTAGAATGTGGCATGAAGTAATTAGGTCTTTCCAACAAATAATAAAGCTTTGCTTGTTGGTAATGGCTGGGCAATACTCTAAATTCCCTGTCAAGCTTGGTCCTATATAGATAATTGTGGTGTTCTTTTTATAACTTGCCTTGAGTCACTTCCATGAGATGCAGTAAACAAACACAACAGAGGAGGCCAACTGCACCAGATAGTGTGTAATGCATCATTCCCCTCAACCTTTGTTGGCTTAGTTTTCTCAGAGTCTTCTGAATGTTTTGTGAATGGTACTGCATACTGACTAGGGAAGGGATCTGAGGAGCCCAGATACCAATGTGATGGGTGGGTGCATAGGATGAATAAATATTCAGCTAAAAGGTTTCTTTAAATACAAACAACTTCAGTATCTCCTCTCCCTCATTCCTCTTTTATCCTTTCTTCCCTCGTCTTCATTTCCTTCTCCCTCTTTTTTCCTTCTTTTATTTTCTCCTCTCCGTTCCTTTCTTTGGGCCCCTAAGACTTCTCCTCTCAAGACTGAGCAGCCAGAAAAGGTGTCATGTTTTCACACACACACACTTGAGAAGATCTGACAATATCATCCTATCCAATAAGGGGCAGTATATGGGAGGGAAGTTTTACAGATGTACAGTAAAACTTTGATTATCCAAAGATCTCAGGGGAAACCCAAAGTCTTTGGATAATTGGTTTACCTAGCTCAGTAGACTTTAAAATGTTCCTCATTCCAGCTTCTCCTGATTCTTCCTGCTGAGCTGAATCCTCTAAGACACCTGCCCAGCTATCCCAAGGCTTTCCACCTAAGCATGGCTTCAGATGTAAGTCTCTATAAGTTGAAGCTTTCTTGAGCACGTGAAGACTTATACCTGAAGCCCCACTGAAAAACAAGAATATTGGATCTGGGGGTTAAGATTCAAGTGTGTCCCTAACTCTGACATGCTGTTCTGATGTTGGCACACATCATGACCGTTGTCATGTTGCCAACTATCACAATATAAGTCATAAGTCTCCTGATATTTGTTTTTTTTACCTTAAAACCCCAGCTCCTGGAATCAGGTGACCAATGGAAAATCTCAGCTTTCATTAAAAAAGTAAGGGTATGTCTTCACTATGGAGACTACACTCACATACCTACATCACTGTAGCTATACCAGCATAACCCTGTAGTGTAGACGCAGCCTACACCAACAGAAGGGTTTTTTCTGACAGTGTAGGAGCATCACTTCCCNGTTGTCATGTTGCCAACTATCACAATATAAGTCATAAGTCTCCTGATATTTGTTTTTTTTAACCTTAAAACCCCAGCTCCTGGAATCAGGTGACCAATGGAAAATCTCAGCTTTCATTAAAAAAGTAAGGGTATGTCTTCACTATAGAGACTACACTCACATACCTACATCACTGTAGCTATACCAGCATAACCCTGTAGTGTAGATGCAGCCTACACCAACAGAAGGGTTTTTTCTGTCAGCGTAGGAGCATCACTTCCCCAAATGATGGCAGCTACATCGATTGAAGTATTCTCCCATTTTGATACAGCTGTGTCTATGCCGAGGATTAGGTCAGGATTTCACACCCCTGACTGACATAGTTATGTTGATCCAACTTTTAAGCATAGACCAGGCCTAAGTTTCTAGTCCTCCTAGATATAGAGAAATGCTTGAAAATATCACCTGAATGCATCCCAAAGGCTCAGCCCGCAGAAGGCAAATGAAAGGAACTTGATGTTTATTATTTTTTAAAATCTCATCTCATGATTTTATGGGTGCCTGATTCAAGTTTTTTGAATATTTGGAAGTACTGCCATTGCACCACGTAGCTTATGTTACTTCCTTCCCTGAAACCTCATTTTTCAGTACTTTTACAGCTGCCATATCATGTATACTGCAAGCTAGGAATCTGCCCCGTTGCATGAAGTACTCAGGCTAGGAAGCATTACACGTTTTCTGCCTTGAAACAAAGTTGAAGGGAATAGTAAAGCCCAGAATCCTTACATACAGCTGGCAAACCTCTATTGTTCTCTCACTTCATGTAATATAGTCCATTTAAAATATCTCTCATATTCAAGATGATTCCTTTTATGTATAAAGCCTCCTTTTCGGGTGTACTTTTATCAAACAGTGTAACAGCTGTAATTTATAGTAACTAGGGTGGAAAATAGAGACGAGCAATAATGCCCTATGTGAAATAAAGTGGAGATCTTTCTTCTTTTAGGTGAAACTTGTTTGAATTGTTCAGCTGTTTGAAAGGGAAAGGGATAACTAATTGAATTGCTTCTCTGTACAAGTGGGGAGATAAGAACACCTCCAGTGGGTTGCTATGTTTTCTTAACAGAGAATAATAATTGGCATCCTGCTGTTAAGATTCAGTGTCTTGTCATCTTTGCTTTTCCTCTTCATCCTATTAATTCCAAAAGATTTTACATGTTGCACTGGCTGCAGTCTGGAAATATGGGGTTAGTCACCATAGCAAAATTTTCAGTAGTGCATATGAATAATATCCTTTTTTTTAAAACCTCATCTAAAGATGGTTTGGATCATTGAGGCATGAAAGAAAAATGCAGGATCCTAAAACTAATAAAGGAGGCTGAAGTTAGATACAATTTTATTATTCCCCCCCCCCAATAAACATAAAACAAACTAGTTCATTTTTTTTTAATAAGAAAAAATGAGACATTGTCATTGTTCTGGCCATTACTGCCTCAGCCTATGACCTTGTCAGATCTTATAAGCTAAGCAGAGGTGATTTACATGAGCATTTAGATAGGAGACCTTTTCATTAACTCCTGTACTGACAGGATATGGTGTTATTGATTTTCCCTGAATCGATACTAAATCAGTGCCCCACAGCATTCAAGGGCATTATGCTACCTGAGGTGCTGTCTTTCAGATGTATAACACAGATAATACTGATGCCCTAGCCTTAAATCAGTGACCACTTCAGCGCTCCCTAATGTACAAAGGAAGTAATGGGCAAAACAAATCTCAGTTGTTGTCCCATGTTATTGTACCTGTGTGTCCCTACTGCAGTCTTAATGTTTCTATTCAAATTCAAAGGATGCTTCCAAAGATTTCATAGTACTTTTAACGTTAGTGGTGTCAAGCTTGATGTCCTGGCCAAATTTCAGTTTGAATAACTACATTCTTCTCAGGAAAGTTCTCCACTAGTTTCAGATGGAGATGAAAGCCCAGATATGTTTCTAGCAAAGACGGGCCAGAGGTTGTTGCATATCAGTGAAGGAATGAGTGAGCCCTAAACCATATATGCTATCTGGAAAGCACTTAATTAGCCTCTTGGTTGAAATGCTCTGTATATATATAAGCAGTAGCGGCGCCAGCTTTGCCGGCGCCCTAGGCGGCGGAAGGTCCCGCCCCCGAAATCCCGCCCCCAACAGCGGCGGCGGAAGGTCCCGCCCCCAAATTTCTACGGGCGGCGGGGGCGCCGGCGCCCCCAAAATAGCAGCACCCTAGGCGACCGCCTAGGTCGCCTAATGGGAGCGCTGGCCCTGTATATAAGGTATTACAGAGTCATAACAGTGTGACTCCATAGTTAATGCTGTAGAACAGTTTCCAATATTGAGCTGAATGAACCTGCCATCACAAATTCCTAGGAAAAGCTCCTTTCATTTATAGTCTCTTCCCAGAGAAGAATTTTTCTGGACAGTTTGAGTTTAATTAGCAAGTCACTCTTGGGGACAGGATAAGAGGGCGTTTTCTTTGCCTCCTACATATACCCCCAAAGTTCATTGTCTGTACCCAGAGACAGGATAACCATCAGTGGCTTGTTTTTCCTGAATGTTACTTCCCTGTTGACTGCACATCTCTTCATTATCATCTGAATTTGTAGGTAAGTCGGCATCCATTGTGTTAGCTTATGATGATTAATTTACATCCCGACAGAGAGATATACATTTATTACCTTCTGTCTGGAGGAAAACCTGTTTTTCACCTCTCTTGGTGACTATTACCTTGATACAGACTTTAAAAATGAATTTTCAGTATATATACATAACTCCTTACATAGTATCTATATATACACTTCAAAACAATATTAACAACCAGTGTGACCCCAGCTTTTGTTTTAGATCTCACATGACATTCTTTGGTGAACTAGAATGTACATACCAGAATCAAGATATTCCTGTAATACCCTTGCCAGTTAGTATTAAGGGGTTCTTGGGTCACACAGATGTGTTTACCTTTTTTCACCCTAATGCATTTATTTATTTTTACTCAGATATTTAACCACTAGTCGTGAGATTATTACTAAGAATCATAGTTCTGTTGGTCGCTCCACATTTGCAATGTACCCTATTAAACCAAACCTATGAATAATTATTTTAATACGGTTCTGAGTTTGGAGTTCATTACTGTTACCAAGACAGTCGGAGTTAGCCTGGTTCAAATGTCAGAAAATATTATTCAGGTGCATAAGACACCAAAGATCACAGCTGACTGGAATATTGAATTTTAATGACCAAAGAGACCACATAAAACTCAGAAGCTTCCATGCACTAAGAAAACAACTTTGACATTCTTTGTTCCACTCTGGGTATTTGTTGCTGACTTTAATCTCCAGTGATAATCTCCAAAGGGTTGTGGTTCTGGCTCACTTAAACAATGGTTTTAACTTTCAAACTTTGCCTATTAAGTCATTATTACCAAGTAACACTGGAGAACAGAGCCTCATAAAAGGACTTTTTTTTTCCCATTATGAGCGTTCGATGGTTAGGTAACAACATGGTATAAACCAACGAGATTGTTTCTTGTCTGCAGTTCAGTTTATTTGGTGGTAAATCAAAACTGTGCATCTAGGTAATTCTTTAATAATAGCGGGTTTTGTGCATACTCCATCCAGACAGTGTTATGAAAATGTCTTATTGCTTATTTTGTATGTAATAAACAAACTGTTATAAATCGGATTGATTTACACTCATTTGCATGAGAAAATACCACAATCCACGTTAGAGTTAACAGACCCATCTGGCAAGAACAACAACAACAACAACAACAAAAAGCCTGTCCTTCAAGCTTTGTTTCTTTAAGAATTTTTTCTTGGCAGGATCATTTATAATGAGCTTGTTCCTTTTCCTAATCCTAGGAGGGACACACACAGTGATCAAGCAGGCTTTTTAGTTCAGACATCTGAACTAAGGCTAATAAGCTTCAGATTCTCTGGCTAAAGCTGTAACTAAATCTAACTTTTAAAGCAGCAATCCACAATTAGAATAAAGTTACAAGGTTTTTCTTTTTTGTACACAGAGATTATGGGGCTACTCCATGGGTAATGTTATATTATATTTCAAATTATTTGCAGTTTTTATTATGGCAGAGCCTATCCGTTTGTATGGTAATCACCAGAGGCACCAAGGAACTCAAAACTCTAGACTGAGTTAGTTTGCTTCTTAGAGTGTTATGCTAAATGGTGGCACATGCATCTCTTGTAATTTTTTGATGAATTAGCCTGCTAGTCATAGAAATGGGTGGGATACTAGGATATCCCTGTCTCCCTTCCAGAGCTCTGGATGGATTGGAAGCCACAGTTGAAATCTCCTGTTAAAGGCCTTGGAAAACAATGAAATTAACATTTTTGTATATAAAACCAACCAACCTCAAACCTGTCTTCTCATTTCTGATTTGGAAAAGTAAAATATGTTTTTTGAGTGATCTTATATATCCACTAAAGTAGTCAGTCTGTGCTTATAGTGACATAATACATTGATTTCTATAGAGTGGCTAAAAAAAAGCACCGAGTTTCTTTGATTCTTTAAATAAAGACACTAATTAATTTCTTGTAAAGTTGGTGTGACATTGCAGTCTATATGATTTTATAAAAATATGCTAATAAGTGAATATAATGTAACTGGAATATGCTTCATGCAAAAGGTCTCTTGTAAGGTATCATTACAAAGCTTATAATCTACAGAGTGTGATCATCCTATTTGTATAAATGTACCACTCTTGTATCTGAAACTAGAAATATGAAATATAACTCTGAGGGCCTATTGTAATTATGCAAAGTGTGGGCCATTAATGGTGGTTTGGAATCTTGATGATGCCCATTAACCAGAACAATTGACTGTGGATGGCTCTGTTTGCAGGCAAGCCTTCCTGTGAGTCAGGCTGGGAGGAATGAAGGCTTGGGGTCTTACAGTGACATGTGATCATGTCACCTGAACTGAAATCCATCTTTAACCTAGTGCTTTTCCATTGAGAAAGGGGGGGACGACCCAGAGGGACAAAGGATTCCCGCCTTATGCAAAAGATATAATGATGGGTGGAACAGAACAAAGAGGCAGAGCCATCATGAGGAATCCCCTAGCTACCACCTGAGCTGAAACAAGAGATGTACCAGGGGAAAGGATTGTGCCCAGACTAGGAAGGCATCCAGTCTGAGAAAAGAAACTTATTGAAAGATCTCTAAGGGTAAGATTTGTACCTGTATTCAGTTATATTACTGTATTAGGTTTAGATTTGTGTGTTTTATTTTATTTCACTTTTCACTTTGTTCTGTCTGTTACTACTTGGAACCACTTAAATCCTACTTTCTGTATTTAATAAAATCACTTTTTACTTATTAATTGACCCAGAGTATGAATTAATGCTTGGGGGGCAAACAGCTGTGCATATCTCTCTATCAGTGTTATAGAGGGCGAACAACTTATGAGTTTA
The DNA here is from genome assembly GCA_003942145.1 of Platysternon megacephalum. Classification (NCBI taxonomy): domain Eukaryota; kingdom Metazoa; phylum Chordata; order Testudines; family Platysternidae; genus Platysternon; species Platysternon megacephalum. The sequence continues at coordinate 5,854,123 of QXTE01000051.1, forward strand.
CCCTGTATAAGCTTTATACAGGCTAAAACAGATTTATTTGGGTTTAGATCCCATTGGAAGTTGGGCATCTGAGTGTTAAAGACAAGCACACTTCTGTAAGCTGTTTTCAGTTAAACCTGCAGCTTTTGGGCACTTGGTTCAGACCCTGGGTCTATGTTGGAGCAGACGGGTGTGTCTGGCTCAGCAAGACAGGGTGCTGGATCCCCAGGCTGGCAGAGGGAAAGCAGGGGCAGAAGTAGTCTTGGCACATCAGTTGGCAGTTCCCAGGGGGTTTCTGTGATCCAACCCGTTACAGTTGGGTTGGGGACAAAAGCTATGATCTGCATAAATTTGACTTTAGAATTGTGTGTTTGGGGAGGAAGAGAGCTGGATATACATATAAGTTATTTAACACCCAGTTGGTCTGAAACATGTGGAAGCAGGTTGTTTATGAGGTTTGTGTGTGCCATGATGCAGAGATAAGAGTAAGATGTATTTGTTTCAGTCAATATCGAGCGAACATTTCTCTCTGGAATTATTGGAAACCTTTGGGGCAGGGGTGACAGCTAATTATAAAGAACCAGTTTTCCATGATGTATGGATAAATGAGACCAAATTCAGGTGAGTATAAGTAAGAGCAGCTCCATTTTCTTTCTGTTTACACAAGGACTGAATTTGGCTCAGTAATGTTAGATTGCTTTGTTTGGGGGTTCTTTAACCAAATTAAAGTAGTACAGGGAGATGCTACTCACCATCTATTGCAACTTTCTGACTGAGAAAGATACTGATGTCTCCTCTCCTAAGTAAGACACATAGGCCTTCATCCTGCTAAATATTGGGTACCTCCTGAGAGGTTGCTGAGCAGCCTCCACCCCATGGAAGCCAAATAATATTATCTCAGAATCTACAGACTATTGTGGAAATGGTTAGTTTCACCCTTGGAACTTTGCAACATGAATACTAACCTGATTGTCCAGGTGACTGGGCCTTTTTAGAATCGGGTTATCAGAACCTTCTTAATTTGTGGGTTTAGGTTTTGCTTTGCCAAATTCTCCCCTTATTGGTATTATTAATTTTTTATTTCAGTAGCACCTAGAAGATCCAGTCATGAACCAGGACTTCATTGTGCTAGGTGCTGTACAACCACAGAACAAAAAGACAGTGTGCCTGCCCTAAGGACAGCGCCGGCTCCAGGGTTTTTGCTGCCCCAGGCAGCCAAAAAAAAAAGCAAAAAAAAAGCCACGATCGCGATCTGCGGCGGCAATTCGGCGGGAGGTCCTTCGCTCCGAGCGGGAGTGAGGGACCCTCCGCCGAATTGCCGCCGAATAGCTGGACGTGCCGCCCCTCTCCCGAGTGGCCGCCCCAAGCACCTGCTTGTTCAGCTGGTGCCTGGAGCCGGCCCTGCCTAAGGAGCTTCCAAGCTCTTTATCATACTGATTTCCTGTGGCATGGTGTGAGTTTATTAGACACAGGATTGGTTGACTCCCTAGAGAAGGTTTACAAACCAAGTTTAAAAAAGGCTCAACCTTCTTTCATCCCAGTCTACCAGGAAGGGTTTCTATGATACACATTCAGTTTCTCTCTACACTATAGATTTTACTGTTATCCTGAGGGGTTCCATCTTACCTGGTTTGCTATACTTGTACTCCATACACCTAATGATTGATTTAGAAGAGTGCCACCTATTGAATTGCTAGTACCACTTCCTACAATATCTCAATATCTCCCTTCTACATACTGAACCCACCTGGTCTTTCAAAAACTGACACATCACCGCAAGCTGCCGACCAATAGCCTAGCTAACAGAAAAAGATTGATTTAGGATTGGATCAGAGCAACATAAAATTCAACACTGTGTGTCAGTATAGTCTCAAAAAACCTAGCCAGGAGCTGCTTATGTTTACATAAGCCTTGCCAATCACCCAGCCATCTTACATAAGTCCAGTTAGTTGCTATAGCTAATCAATTTGGCATGCAGCCCAGCAAGGTACTAAACCTATGTACACTGAAGTGAAAAAATTTCATTAAGACAAACTTCACCGATTTGGTTGATAAAATTGACATAAGTCGAGATGCATGTAGGAAGGCTGGTTGTTGACTAGTAAAGGACAAAAGGAGTGAGTTTCCTGTGTCCAAACAGTGCTGTGAGGTAACTGCTTGAGGTTAAAGTGGTCATGATATGATCCAGAAGGCCCAAGGAGTGCCATTGTCTAATTAAAGCAGATTTAAAGTGCCCTCACAGGATGAGCAACAACTCTGATCTTTAGAAGATTGTTACTGAGTAATAGCACGTTTTAGTGTCCAGATGTTTGCAGTTTGAATAAACTACAAGAGAGTGAATCCTGCAGATGTTAGTAGAAGTGATTTTCATTTCAGGGAGCTCAGAGCAAACACAAAATCAACTATTCTAAGGGTCCCTGTAGAGGTCGGAACAAACTATTAATGACTTAAAGCAGGCTTTGTTAATTGTTTACCTGTGACTGATTTCAGAGGCAGGTTCTGTTCTGAAAGAATATAGGGCCTCACAGTATATCAGATTGGAGACTTCAGCAATCAGCAGCACCAGAGTAAAGAGTAAGGAGAGAAGATACGACCTTGAGCGTATCACTGCAGACTACGTGGCTCTGGGAAGAAGGATAAAGGAGTTTGAGGCGCAAGTGGTGTTCTCGTCTATTCTCCCTGTGGCAGGAAAAGGCCAGCGTAGAGACCGTCGAACCGTGGAAGTNGAGAAGAGTGCCACCTATTGAATTGCTAGTACCACTTCCTACAATATCTCAATATCTCCCTTCTACATACTGAACCCACCTGGTCTTTCAAAAACTGACACATCACCGCAAGCTGCCGACCAATAGCCTAGCTAACAGAAAAAGATTGATTTAGGATTGGATCAGAGCAACATAAAATTCAACACTGTGTGTCAGTATAGTCTCAAAAAACCTAGCCAGGAGCTGCTTATGTTTACATAAGCCTTGCCAATCACCCAGCCATCTTACATAAGTCCAGTTAGTTGCTATAGCTAATCAATTTGGCATGCAGCCCAGCAAGGTACTAAACCTATGTACACTGAAGTGAAAAAATTTCATTAAGACAAACTTCACCGATTTGGTTGATAAAATTGACATAAGTCGAGATGCATGTAGGAAGGCTGGTTGTTGACTAGTAAAGGACAAAAGGAGTGAGTTTCCTGTGTCCAAACAGTGCTGTGAGGTAACTGCTTGAGGTTAAAGTGGTCATGATATGATCCAGAAGGCCCAAGGAGTGCCATTGTCTAATTAAAGCAGATTTAAAGTGCCCTCACAGGATGAGCAACAACTCTGATCTTTAGAAGATTGTTACTGAGTAATAGCACGTTTTAGTGTCCAGATGTTTGCAGTTTGAATAAACTACAAGAGAGTGAATCCTGCAGATGTTAGTAGAAGTGATTTTCATTTCAGGGAGCTCAGAGCAAACACAAAATCAACTATTCTAAGGGTCCCTGTAGAGGTCGGAACAAACTATTAATGACTTAAAGCAGGCTTTGTTAATTGTTTACCTGTGACTGATTTCAGAGGCAGGTTCTGTTCTGAAAGAATATAGGGCCTCACAGTATATCAGATTGGAGACTTCAGCAATCAGCAGCACCAGAGTAAAGAGTAAGGAGAGAAGAAAGTGGGAGAGTAAAATTGGCTCTTCAATAGAGAATAGACTGTTGTTGTGCCTGCCTTTCATGTTGCCTGCCTCTATATTAATGTCAGACCTTTTATGTGGCAGTTTTTAATCTTTGGATCTCAAAGCACTGCCTAAATCTAGGGCTACATCATACCCTACTGCTGTACAATCCATGGAAAGAGGATGAAATGCCAAGGAAACTCTGCAAGGTTGACCTTGAAGAATTAACTTGGAATGCTCCCCTCTGGCTTGATATTGGCCCTCTTGACATGATTCCCAAGGGGACCATAATGCCTTGGCTTCTTTGCCTGAACAATACTGCCTCCTCCTTGAGGGAAGTGTGGGAGTAGAGCAAGGGGATAATGCTGCTGAAGCAGCATTAACTCTCACAAAAATATCTGCTGGGCTCAGAGCAGCTGCTTTGCTGGTCTCAGCCCCTCCTGTCACCTGCAAGCCTTCTCCGACTAAACCTAGACCCTGCAATCTTGCGGAAGAATGACTTCTGTGGGATGACAGGTTCGGGGAGCCATGGCTTCTGCTTTCAGTGTCCACAACCTAATTTTGCCCACTGCTGCTCATCTCCACTCTGGACAGGGGAGGGAAGAATATATACCCTAGAGACTTATGGTTAATATTTGCATTTGGACTATTTGGCCAGGACATTAAGGCTCTTGAGATATATTCTGCTTTGTAAAAGCTGGTGTAACATGCCATTTAGGGTCTATCCTGGGAATTGCTCAGCAGGTCCTGTGAGGTGTTGCATGCCATCAGCTCCCATTCAAGTGTCCTCTAAAGGGGCTGAGGGTTCTTATCATCTTATGAGATCTGGCTCTAATAGTGTTACAGTTTGGAGTGTCTGAAGCATTTTCATTTGACAAGATCTTGAGCAAGCTCACAAAACCACTACTGGGCTATGTGGTTCAGTAATAAAACTGTAATTATTGTTATCAATTCTAGGAAGAGAACATGCATATTCAGCAGTGGGTATCTGGCTTGTATGGAGAAGACCCTGCTGCACTCAGTAACGGCACTTTTCTTTCACCGTAAATGCAAACAATGATGCATTTTTATAGAATAGTAAAGGGTGGGCTTTGTAGTGGGATGTTCATCATTGCTGCTACCACAAATGGCCTTTCATGAAGTTCTGAGACAGCAATACTTTCCTAAGCATATGCAAATCATTCCCTACTGACCTTGGTAAATGTCAAGGTATTTGCATTTTCTGGTAGCAGTCTGTTCCTGCTGTCAATCACAATATTGCTAGATGCACTAAAATTCTTTCAGAGCTGATATTTGTGGGAAGGCAACCTAAATATTTAATTGGTACTTGGGAGAGTATAACTGCATTAATAGTTCTGTTCTCTAGTATCCCATCATCATGCATAATCAGCAATCACTGTAACCTGGAAGTAATCATCAAAAGATAATGGAGAAGATTTGGGGACAGTTATCGCTGAAGCAATTTTTGACTTGTTTAGGACCGAGTACAGCGATGGTGTAAATGGGTACAACACGTTTGACTTCACTGGAGTTAAACCTACTTACACTAACGATTGCATTTGACTCTTCAATCAAATCAGATCAAGTAGATCCTCAGCTAGTGTAAATCCAAGTAGCTCAATTGAAATCAATAGACACGCCAAGGGTAGATTCTCAGCTAGTGTAATTTGTCATCATTTCACTGAGTTCATTAGATGTCAGTGTTTGGGCAATAGTGATTACACAGTGTTGTCTGCAATGTAAATGACACACTCCAAAAAGGCAATCATAAGTTAATATCACCACCTTTTTCTCTATTCCTCTCTCTGCTTAAACCTTATTGCATTAAGAATTCATGAGTACTTTACATAAGCAGGTGGAAGCAGAGAAATGTACCACTTCATTCGTATTTCTCCAGAGTTATTTTTATAACAAAGTTGTCCTCTTGAACCTTTAGCTGAAATGCACTATGCAGAATTCCACAGCTCTATAATTTACGGAGGAAATGGGTGAGACACCAAATAAATCAGAACCCTTCATTTGACTCCATGCAGTTGGTTGTGTTGATGTGGCAATTCCTGGCTAGAAGCCAGGACTGTCAGCTGTGCAGGTCCCAGCAATTGGTCCAAAAAGTAATTTTATTCAATCCATAGGCAATACTTACAATTAACTGTTTCAAAATACTTGTCAAAATGTATACATTGTATTCTGTACATGTAAAAACTGATGCACTTCAAATGTTTAAAAATGAAACAGAGGTTTACCAACTGTACTTCCTCTTTTCCCGCAAATCTATAGACTTTCTATGGACAACACTTTCATCTCTGCTGCAGCCAGATGTTAGAAAAAAAGTGTGCAGTGGATTATTATCCTTTTTCCTTTTTGTACTTAAATTATTTAAATAACAGTTTTGACACAGGAAATTGGTTTCTAACAAAAGGTAATTACAGGGCCAAAAATACATTGTAATAAACATCTACATTCTTTAGATTATATGTTTGCTACTTTAGAATAAAAAAAATAAAAATAAAAAACCGGATGATTTTGCAATCTTTAACCTGTGTTTATCTGGATTAGATTCCATTTGTTTATGTAGATTAAATAATTGTTTAAAGAAAATAGTTGGATTCTTTGCTTCAGTACTTCACTACCTAATAAGATACTGCCATTTATTATTTCAACGACAAGAAAGAGAAGCAGAAAAGGATATGAAGCTTAAGCTAACATGGATTCCAAAAAACCATATTTAAGTTTTAAGCCTTTTTTTTTTAAATCAGACATTTTAAAAATAATGTTGAAAAGGGAAGATCATTCTATGACACTTTATAGTAAATAGCTAATCAATTTAATTCCTTGGCAGTCATTGTAATAATGTTAATTCAGCTGCACTCATTAGGTTTTAATGAAAATATAAAATAGTATATGCAGTAATTCCCAGAATATTAACCTATTCAGGTCCCTAAAGATGTGTACTGGGCTCCATTGGCAACTTTCTAGGAATCTGAGAGCTACTCCTAATTTACATAAAATGTACCACATTGCAGCTGTCCTTATCTTTAATATAAACATTAGCAATATAAAGGTGAGCCAAATCCCAGTATCCAATGCTTATTATTGAAACAAATAGCTACCATCCAGATGAAGATGAGACATCCCATGCTGGGACCTATAGTCACCATAACTCTGTATTAAAGATTTGGGCAAGTGCAGGCCATGTTTTCTCAGATAAAAGTGTTTGCACACATTCCTAAAACTTGGAAACATTATGAAATCCTTAGAAATGTAGGTTACAAATAAAATAGGTGTAAGAAAGAAATTTAGCAAAATGCAAAGTTTACAGTATGGTAACAGGGACCAAAACACCTAGTGAGGTATAGCTTCAATATCACGTAAGAACAAAACAATATTGGCAGTTGGGTTGTTAAGCATTGTGAGGTGCCAGCTCTAAGGCTACTACTTAAATGTTCACAAATGAGCAAGCATGGTTATAATGACTCAGAAACAAAGCAATGACTGGATGGCCAAGTTACATGACCCCCTAGCAAGCCTAACTTTTATAGCAGACATTCATGGGGTTGATGATAATCTAGTGTCCTGCTGACCTTCAGGTATTCGATGACAATCCAAGCACCTGCTGACTTTGACACTGTATTTTTGTCAAGAACTCTCATTTGAAAGTTCTTGTTTTTTCCCATAGCTATCATCCATGTCACCATTTCATAAAACAGCTCCAAGAATAATTAGATGTCTAGGAAGAAATGTCCTGTAGTGAGAGACTAAAGTAACACAATCTATTTAATTTATCCAAGGAAATTTTAAGAAGTGACTTGATGATGGTCTACAAGTATGTTCATGGGATAGAGATTTCTGATAGCAGATGGCTCTTTTATCTAGCAGAAAAAAACATATTGAGATCCAATGGTTGGAAACTGAAGCTAGACAAATTCAGACTGGCAATCAGGTGTAAATTTTTAACAGTGATGTGGCAGATTCTCCATCACTTGTAGTCTTTAGTCAAAACTGTATAAAAATGATATACTATAGTTCAAACAGAAGTTCTGGGCTTGCAGAAATTAGTGGCTGAGGTTCTATCTAGAGCAGATAAAATATTTTTTCATCGGAAAATGCTGATTCATCAAAACCAAAAGTATTTGTGGAAAAGAGTTGGTTTTGACAAATCTCCTGATTTAAGACATTTTTGAAAACAAAGTTTTGAAATTGCTGAAATGTCTCATTTCAATATTATCAAAATGAAAAGTTTCATTTTTCAGTTTCAAATTACTTTGTTTTGAAATTGTAGTTAATTTATAGTAAAAAAGGAAACAATTTTAAAAGGTCAAAATTAAAAAAAAATGTTTAAAAATTATTGAAAGTAAACATTTCAATTGACCTGATCTGAAAATTTTTTGATTACATTTTTTTGCAAATATTTTCAAGATTTTGACTTTTCATCCCCATTCAAGATGGAAACTTTTTTTGATTTCTCAAAAATTCTTGCAGGATGGAAAAATGGTTCCCACCCAGCTCTAATTTTATGGCCTTTGCTATGCAAGAGGTTAGATTAGCTGATCATAAAAGTCTGGCCTTAAAATTTATGAATCTTTAACCAATCTCCCCACCCCCCAGTTCTTTCTTGAATAAGAACCTGTTTGCTCTGACCAATTGGATGTCCCTGTCAATTTACTCTGTCCCTGTCTCTTCCAGAAGTGCAAGTATTGATAAATATGTTGGCCTACGTGCTTGGCTCTATTTACTGCAACATATTGGATCTACATTCTGTGGTAAATCCCCAATTTCTACAGCCCACCAGCAGTGAATTTTGGGGTGGATGAAGTGCTTGACAAGGATATTCAAAGCAATCTTATTTTTTGTAGTACATTGCATATAAGCTGTGCCTCAAAATGCTTTGCAGAATTAAATGATACAGATATCAAGTTATAGTAAAAAATGGAAGCAGAGGGAGAGAAAAATGAAGAGTAGAGAGCTGTGATAAGGCAGAAAAGTAGATTGTGAATGGGATGCAGAGTAGATGAGGCAGAAGGAGATAGGAAGGCTGCTCCAGAAGATGGAGCTGCAAGTGGAGAAACATCGACAGTGGCAAGGCTGTGAGATTTTTCTGAAGCAGTTGTGATCAGTTTGAAATTGAAATGATGTAGCAGTGTAGAAAGTCAGTGTTATTATTCCCCAATACCATGTCAATACAGAATGTTAAGCTTACACCAGAATTGCCCATTGTCTTTTCAGTCTAATATCTGGCTGTTGATTGTGGATAACATCTTTTGCTTCAGAATAAGGGGACTCCCCATAACACCTAGCTAATTGTGAAATGCTGTATATGGCACAGGGGACAGGAGAATTCCTTCCTCACATGTACAAGAGATCACTGCAAGCCTTGAAGCATGAGTCTGATTACTGATGTCATTGCTTTAACTTGCATTGCTACAAATGGTATTAAGGGTCATCAAATTAAAATCCAGTGACTATCCATCTTGAGGATCTCCTGCAGCAATGAATTCCACAGGCTAACTATATGCTGCATAAAAATGCATTGTCCTGAGCCTGGGTACCGTGAGCCCTGGCAGGAGCCCTGTGGGGACAGGTGCCCAGAGGCTGGGCACCCCAAGCTCCAGCAGGAACCATGGGGAGCAGGCACTCCAAGGCTGAGCACCCTGAAGCCCCTACCCTGGGCACCATGGGCCCTGGCAGAAGCTGTGGGGGGCTGAAGGCCTGGGCACCCCAAGCTCCTGCAAAAGCTGTGGTGTGGAAGCCCCGAGCCCAGTTCCAGGGCTGCTGCAGCACAGAAGTGAGAGTGTACAACCCTCACTTCTGTGCTGCCTCTGGAGGTGGGTCTGATCTCTCCACTGTGCGGGGAAGAACAAGTCATGTCCCTCCCCAGCCCAAACGAACAGCTTGGAGTCCCCAGGTGGGGAAGGGCTTATTTCACTGCCTGTGACACATTTTTATTATTATATTACCAGCAAGAGTGATCTCCATAAAATATTCTTGATTCCACCATCAGAGCTGGAATGCATACTTCTTCACAACCACTTCGTTAATTAAAGTAAATGACGTAAATATGTAGAAATAGAAACTTCTGATGATGATTGCATTTCATTTTTGGCATCTTCAAAGACAAAGTGTTCTCCCCCTCCAGGCTTTTGACTCCGTGGTTGTTGTTGTTCACAAATTTAGTTCAACATGATAACTGGTTGATTTCTTGTGGTGACTCAAGAACAGTTGAGATTTTGTGCAAGCTTCAGTCACATTTTTTGCAGAACTTTTATGACCTTGGTACTAATGATGACCAAACTACCAGGATGCAAAGACCCCATCAGGGGCTGACAGGCAGTGATTTAACAGTGTTTCCCCATCCCACAGAACAGCTGAGGGGTCTGAGTCCACATATTCAGGAATGTTATAGAATTCAGTCATAAAAACAATATGGGTTGGGCTCAGCTGGAGCAAATTAATTTTACAGGAGGGACTACGGGCTAGATTAATTTCTGTGCTGCTGCCATTGCTCATGCAGGGTCAGGAGGGAGGTAGCTGGCAACCGTGGGGCTGCCCTTAAATTGCACTTCTCCTATGGTTCCATGCAGGGGCAGAGAATTACTGGTTGTGGTGTGTGCGTGTTTGTTCAAATGCCTCAGCCATGTCCCTGATTCACTCTCTCTCCAGCCAACCCCTGACATGTAGGCTCCTGTGGAAGTGGCGAAGAACTGGCGGTGCTGGTTCTGCCTTTAGTGTAGATGTTCTCTGAAATGAGGGAATTCCCTGGTGTGGGGTTATGCCCAACACATGGCCCTTTTGCACCAGCCTAACTAGTGCAAAGGAGGAGCAGGGCTATGCTGAACCAAGAGAAGGACTTGGGGCCAGATTTACAAAGGTATTTAGGTTCCTATTTGCATCTTCAGTTGCCTAAATACTTTTGTACCTTTGGCCCTTAGTATTTAACAGCCTCTCACTGCCTTTTGAGTTGAGCTTGGAGCTATACCCATCCTGAAATGAGGGGACATTTTGGTTGTAAGAAGCCCATTAGATATCACTGAACCAACTCTGGCTGCAAGAGACAATTTTGTCTCCTTCACATAGCCCTCAGTTTACCTAACACTCACAGGATGCTTACCCAACTTTACACTCAGCCCTGCTGCTCAGTGTCTGTAGAGTGGGGGCCAAATTCTGTCTTTACTTATACCTACGTAAATCCCACTGCCATTAGTGCAGTTACATGTCTGTAACAGAGAAGACTTTGGAAGTCTCTCTACTAAAGCTGCTCTTCATAAACAAACCAGCACTTTATAAAAAAGATTCCCCCACCCCAACTGTGTGGGAGCTGAATTAGGAAATGAATAGAGGCAGGGTTAAGTAGTGTGCAATACACTTTGATCTGAATAATTAATATGTAAAGTACATAAATATGAGAATCCGAGCTGATAGCAAAAAGCAGTCTGGTTAAGTGAAACAAGGATCAGTATCAAAGAGAAAAGGAAGCTTTAAAGATACAATGTATATAGTTTAATGGGTGAATTAAACAAGTGAAAAAGTAATTAGGGCCCAAAATCTATTCAGCATCACTTACTTTGGGGAATCTGAACGAACAGAATACATTTTTTTTTCTAGCAGAGTATTAGGTTGAAGTGATGAAAAACACAGGTGATAAGGAAATAACAAACACCGTAGAGTGCCCTGAATAATCACACTTCACTGTCTATCTCGGGGGAGGAAGATTTTGCTTTAATATTCCTAAGGTCCTTCCCAGAAAGCCTGTATTTGAAAGGGATAACACCTTGATGCTCCAGGGCATAAACCAACCTCTAACTAATAGGGGTTAGGAAGAAACTTTCCCTGGGGTTTGGTTATCCTGTAAGTGCCTGCTGCAGGACTTCTTGAACCTTTTTTCTGAAGCATCTGGTGCTAACCACTGTCAGAGACAGGATACTGGATTAGATGGACCACAGCTGTGATATAGTATGGCAATTCCTGTGTTTTGTGGCAGAGCAATAGTGCTGCTGTGATGAGGGGTGATACCCAACTTTCATCTCTCTTTCTCTTCTACACTCCTTTCTGTTGATCTGTTTTCCTAATGTACTCTTGGCTCTTTCTCAAGCTTGGTGGAAGGATGGGGGCGGGCACTACATGAATAAAATGATTGATGTTAAATAGAGATGGGCCACCAGATGCCAGGACCCAAATGTTTTGGATCTGGATTTGAACTCCATGGCTTAGGCTCTGCTGCTGCAAGAGACATGAAGTGCAACCATCACACTGATTCCCTTTTAGGTCCTTCCTCCAATTGGAACATGTCCAGCAGGCTGGGCCCAGAGTTGTTCCTGCACCCCTATCTCTTCAGCATGGGGTTGATCCACCACACTAATATTCTGTCTTGTGTTTAGTTTTGTTCCAAAGCAGAACTGGCAATAAGATATTTTAATATTCAAATCAGAGTAATCCTCTAGGGATGAACAGGAGCAGAACTTAAGTACAACAACTTGCACTGAATTAAATGAATGTTAAACCAACAGATCACGTGATCTCTCCTTTTCTAGAAAAATCTTCATCAATAAGCAATCCACTATCATAGAGAAGCCACAGAAAGCGTGTTTCTGTATGTGTGTTTATATTGCAGTCCATGGGGTGGTTAGGAGAACAAGTGGGCCTGAATTAAAGCTCTGGATCAGAACACCCTCAGAACTTTGGGGGAGCTAGGATGTGGACAGAGATCCAAAGATTGGAGCTCAGAGTGCATCTCTCATTGGGAGTGATTTTTATTTATTTCTTGTTGGTTAGATAGATTTTTATAAGCGTCCAGAGTAAAATAAATAAAATAAAATTTCAAAAACATTTTATAGCCTACAGGCAAAAATCAGTGTTTGGTGGTTTTCAGTGCATAGTTTCAAAAATGTTATTTTAAAAAGTTGTGTCTGGTTTGCTGATATTTAAATAGATCTGGGATAAAATTTTCTACAGCACCTCCGGGTGTGTCTACACTGCAGCGTAAACCTAGGATTAGTAGAACTTGAGTTAGCAACCTAGGTTTGTTCATCTAGGGCTTCAGTGTCTATACACACTTGTAACCCAGGTTAGGAATAGTTGAACCCTGGGTCCCAACCTTGGGCTCTAGTGACTGTGTGTCAGTATGCGGGCTCAAGTCCAAGCACCCATCTCCCAGACTTCCTAACACCCTCCCAAAATGTGGCTGCTCTAGCCTTTTCTTCATGGTGCAGTGTAGGAAAAGTTGATTGTGCATCAAGCTTGACAGTTCAGAGGACAAAGAAGGTTGGCCTTTGGGATTGTGGAATACTTTTGGCAGACTCCTAGAGTACGAGTCCAGTGGGGCTGCGTCTACCCTGCAAAGCAATAGGACTTAAACCCTGGGTCCTGGCTTGACTCAGGCTCAGACCCTGCACCCCTGTAGGGTCCCTGGGTCTGAGCCTGGGGTTAGTGTGATTTGTGTGTAGACAGAAGAGGGGTTAGTCGTGAGCCTGAGTTTGAACCCTGGGCTTATAATGAGACATAAGCTTACAAATCACTGAGGCATTTTTGAAAATTTTAACCAGTCTATTTCATTGGCCTTATTTGTTATAATATAATGGAGAAAATCCTTTGGGTTCTAAACATCAGGGTGCCTGTTTTTGTTCTTTAATCCATTCTGTATGAGGAATTGGTGGCGAAACAAGCTGAGTAATTTTCGAACCCATTTGACTGCTCAGAAATTAGAACAAACTCAAAGAGTTAGTTTTTATCATCTAGAACAGGGGTCGGCAACCTCTGGCACGCGGCTCGCCAGGGTGCTTACCCTGGCGAGCCGCGTGCCAGAGGTTGCCGACCCCTGATCTAGAAAATCCAATGTTAAGTGCTCCCTCTGCTGGTTCTACAGCAGTAGTTGATTGGCAACAACAAATATTATAACAGCGGTGCAGATATTAGTTGTCAAAGATGGTACCCAGAAAAAAGTACTTTGGCATTTCCAACCAAGGTACCATATGCTCCAGTGTTTAGACTTCCAGGTGACAGATGCTTTCTAAATAAATACCTAAAAGTTAGATAGATAGTTGACTAAACTGAAGTTGTTCTTGATGTTGAACATAAGAGCTACACTAAGTTAATTTTAGCTCTATTCAAAACAAAGGGATAAGATGTCAATATTTGCTAAATGTGAAAGGACAGATTCTGCAGGAATAAATATTTTCAAATTGCAAGGATAGCATTTTAAACTACGCAGAAGAAATAACAAAGATTCAAAAATGACTTGACAGTGATCTTTAAACACTGGAAATTGTAATGCAGTCGAGATGGCTAAATTTTAAGATGTAGCAAGAGAAGCCAGATGTAATATTTAACTTTAACTTACCTAACACCAAGTCTTACTGCAAAACGCAAAACCAGATTTGGTTTCTTGTCAATCAGAAATACCTAGCACTTCCGTGGCACCTTGTAGTGTTCCTATAATCCAAATATACATCTTTAACTGAGTGTATTACAAGCATTAACTAGACCTCCCAACACCCAGATGGATAAGAGGTGCCCACACTACTTAAGTGACGCTGCCTTTGGGGTGGAACATGGCAACTATCTGATAGCACACAGCCACACTGCACAATAGTTTAAGGTAGGAAAGGAAGGAAGCTGCATACAAGTGAAACAACAGGGGAAATTTAGATAGGGAGGAAATACTTAATGTGAATGATATAACTCCAAAAGAGCAGCAGAACAAAGTTTCTTCAGTGTGCTAGACATTTTGGGCATCAACCTTGTGTGGCCAGAAGACTTCAATGGGGAGATAAAATCATCAAGCATCTCAAAGACTTGGTCTCTCAAGGTATGTCCACATTGCAACAAAACACCACTGTCTGGCTCCAGGACTGCCTGGCCCCAGATGTCTACACTGTAATTTTATAGCCCCGCAGCCCAAGCCCCGCAAGCCTGACTCAGCTGACATGGGCCAGTTGAGGATGTTTTATTGCAGAGTAGCTATACCCTTGGAGCCCTATCTTGCAAGGCACTGAGCGGCCTCAACTCCCACTGAAGTAAAAGGGAACTGAGGGTGCTCACCAACTTGCAGGATATGCACTGGAGCAGGGACCCTATTTTCATATCTGCCCACCACACTGTTAGCAATAATCTCTGCTTCCTCAGCATAAGCAGGTTATAAATGTAGGCCAAGAGCTTGCTCTGTATTGGGACTGTTCTGTATGTTCCAAGTTGGTTTTGTTCTGTTCTGCATTTTCCATGAGAGCTAGCAAACATTTTTTATTTGAACATTCTTTTTGTTAAAAAAATGGAAAATTGAAAAAAATGTGTGGAAAATTTTCCATTTGGTTGAAATTTTCCTTTTTTTGGACAAAAAACCCTGAAAATTTCCCAGTAAAAATATTTATTGAAACCCAAAAGTTTTTATCAAACCGTTTAAAAATATTTTTGCACAAAATTCTAAAGCCAAAATTTTTCAAAATGTCCGTCAAAAAATAATTTTGACCCTTTACAATTAGCTCTAGTTTCCATGTACTGCCTAAACTGGCATCCCATGCTATTTACTGAGGGAAAGGTGCTGGCTTAGAACAGGTCTCAGCCTCCATGGCTGAGTAGCTAGGAATGCTTGTAATATGTGTGGGGGCAAGGAATCACAGTCACTGTTTTCTGTATGGCATAGAGTACTGTACTAGGAAACAAAGACTGGTTAGAGTATGGATAAGCCCAGATATTTCTAGCTGCACTGGTAATGTAATATACACACCAGTGTGCTAAACATACACCTTTCCATTGTAGGCTTTGTTTTCCCCCCAGGTCATTTACGCATTTTCAGGGCTAAAGTACAGAAATTCAAAAGAACTTGCATAAAACTATCATCTCACTAATACTCTGTAACTGCCTATGCCCTTCACTGCAACAATAGATTCCTGACCATTTTCTATACAACTATAAAAACATAGTTTTTTAGTTTGCTGCTGGCAAGGATGCAGTTCAAAATTCATTTTTATTGGGTTGTCTAAAGCCCATAAGTGTGTGCACAGACACAGATGGAGATCCACCCCTCCCCAAACAAAATCATATACTGTTTTAGCCTTTTATCTTATTGAACACAGAAGGTTAAAGTGACATAATGAAAAGTCAGAAGGGGGCTGAAGTGGATCAATATATTGCTAAATTCTTATTGAAATTCTAATGCTTTGACTGTTCCATGCAGTTTTATTTCTGCTTAACATTTGCTGAGTAAAAGTCATTGCCCTAGAGATGCAAGATTTATGGACACAAAGAGATGAAAATGATTAGCCAAAAGGTTTCTGAACAAAGAGAATAAAAATCTGCTGAAACACTACAGGATAGATCATGTATAGGAGGTTGAATTATTTCAAACACGTTATTAATTTTCAAAGATACTGCATCTTAGAGCTTAGCATACACAGATCACACCAAACCTTTATTCTCTGCTTCTTTTATAGGGACAACATACTTCTCAAAAAAGCTTTTGGTTATAAAAGATATATACATCCATGCTTGTTAAATTGCATAAAGATATTTCATCATTTCCTAGACAGATGATTTTTTTAATTAAAAAAAGAAATGAATTTAAATATTTGCACACCCTGGACTTTCATGGGTTGACATTATGGGCTGGTCCTATGGTTCTGACAAAGGCGAAACTCCAATAGCAGTAAATTCTGACTGTTTGCACTCCTGCCATCATATAGTTTCCATTTGATCTTTCCTGCAGCAGGATAGGTGTAGTACCTACAGAGTGTTTAGCTCTTCAAACATCTGAGACATGCAGCAACGGACTTGGCTCACTGTATTTGAGCACCCTAAAGAATTGGGCAGGTCTCCTGCTTTTAGACCATATCAAGGAACAGGACATGTGTTCAGACTTGACTCTGCACTTCACATAGTACAACAAAAACTGGGAGACCTTAACCATCAGACTGATCAAAATCAAGTGGAGAATGGGGAAAATTCAATTTCTGGTGGTGGGTAGGGGTCATGGGAAGGGAGACTCAGTGGTTGGCCAGAGGCTAAAGACATGGAAAGATTTATTCTCTGGTCACTGGGGTTTAAAGGGAAGAGAGTGAATTTGGAAAGTGCAATTGTGTTGAAGGTGGACTTTTTCTATGGGTGGGAGGGCAGGGGCAATACTTAGAGTTAGAAGGGGATGGGGAGTCAGTTCTAGGTGGCAGACAGATTAAGGGGATGCTTAAGTAGAGCTAGAACTAAGGGATTGAATAGACAAAATCCTTCTGTCTGCAGGGGACTGGAATGACAGGGGCATGGCAACCAGAAGGTATCAGTGATTGCAAAGTTTTGAGTCTGATGTTGTCTCCATCAGGTTTAGTATGGAATAGAAATAATAATAATAAAAGGCATTACTTTTCTATGTCCAGAATCCAGATAGCTTTCTGGGACACTGGTTGGCAACTGGCCTGCTCAGTGACTGTGGAGTTAGATTATCATTCCCTTATGAAAAGTGATTGATTTTATTATTAATTTTAACTACTGAAAGGGACACACCAAACCCATGGCCTGGGCAGGGATAGGAAGTGTCTGAAGAGGCCTAATTTACACATAATAAAGGGCACTTTTTTGCCACAATTTATGTGGTTTTGGATATTAACCTGTCAGGGCAGTTATCTTACATTACTGACACTGCCCTTTTTAGACTGGTTATATACTTTGAAAATTTCAGATAAATTATTCTTCACTTTGTGGTTAAATTATTACTATATAACACCAGAGATTTGTACATGGATTTTTACAAAGCCCATACCAAGACACAGCTCATGCCTGGAAGCACCTGGAATCTTACTAATAATTCTGCTGTTTTTGTTGCTATGCTGAGCAGTGTCATTACATTTTTGGTGATAAATTCCTGAAGGCCAGATCTTTGTTCCCTCCATCTAGCTGCTTCAAGTTGCCCAGTGGACAGCAGATGGGAATCCTTGCATGGTGTAAAGGGGGCATGGACAGACTATATTGTGCTCCCATGTTCATAGGCCAGCAGAGCTGCCCCTAGAGGGCTGTTCTAGCCAGTGTAACTTAGAGCAGCACTTAGGCTTCTCTAAGCTGCGCCAGGGTTGGACTGGCTTCCTGTTGTCCCCGGGATTGCGGGTAGGCTGCAAGGGGGCATATCTCACAGCACAACTTGGCCAGATCCAAGGATATGGCCCAATATATCTATACTATTCCCACAGCACTTTTTTTAAACATGGGAACTTCTAAGCAAAATTTACTAAATCAAAAAGACTAAATACAAATCACAGTTCAGAGAAAATGAGATGAGAGCTTAGTAAACCGCAGACAAAGCTGGAAGGATTGAATAATTATGTATATTGTTGCAGGAAATGTATGGAATTTAATTCTTGGTTTCATGCGGGTTTTAAAGCTTTAAGCAGGTTTTATTTTCAATGATTAAATATAATTTTTTCAATACTTTTACATGATTAATGTAACAGTCTGATCTTTCTGTGAGTGCATCATAAATACAATCCACATTGGTGTGCTGTGTATGGTGAGTTTTATTGCTGCAGCACTTTATGAAATTATTCTTTGGGAAATTATAGATAGTCAATGAATAATTCAAGGCATAGAATAAAACAAAATCTAATAAGCGCTGGGTATGATTGAACTTTGACATTATTACAGTAATGTGTATATATAAACCTCCTTGTTCTTCTGGAACCGGGATTCAAATACAGCATGATTTTTGTGGGAATAGACATTTTCATAAGTACAGTAACTCGTTTGAGAAGAAGGGTGACATTGATTTACTAATTGGTAAGCTGTCAACCTATAAAACTTGGACCTGTTCCAAGAGAAATGACAAAATAAAGGATAATTGCAGAGGAAATATAGGATTTTGGATGGGGATCCCAGACACTGTAATTGTCCCCTTGGGGTTGAAAATGCCACCGTAAGCCAGATAAAGTAAAAGGTAAAGGAAAGGAAGGGATGAATCTCATAAGGTGATAACATAACTGCTATCCCAGGCAGATTGAATCTGGAGCAGAAATCACTGCAAAAGCCACACAATCCCCATGCTGAAATTGGGGCAGGGAGCTGTAGTTTTGCTGAGAAGAGAAACAGTTACTGTCTTCTTTCTTCCCCAGCACAGAGTGTCAGGGGAGGCTGCTGGCCTTTATATGCGAGTGAAGGGGAGAGATCGAGTTCTGGTTGGTCTAGGGAGGTAGGCTACAGAAAGATGAGGAAGTTTGGGTGAGACAGAGGAGGGCTTGGGAAGGTGAGGTGACAGACTGAGCGGGGCCATATACACAGTACTAGACTGTATCCAAATACATTACTGCTGTACAGGTCTGTCTCATCTTACGCTGGGGTTACGTTCCGCGGTCAGTGCCTAAAGCGAAAACCGTGTATAGTCAAAATTACATTGAGTGTAATGGCGGGCGGAATCGCCCGCACTACAGAAACAGTATTTAAATTGTTATTTTTCTCTTTTTTTTTCTTTTTTTTCTTGTTTTTGCCGACCGCGTAAAGCTGAAATCGCACATGTTAAATGCGCCTAAGATGCGACAGACCTGTATCTGGGCTGAGCTTTTGTGGAGGGTTCTGGGGCTCAGGTTCCCATTCTGTTCCCAGTATCATGAGCTATGAAACTCTCCTGTCTGAACCCCAGATGTGCACTTGATGCTGGTCTGTTAGGAGTCCTGCAACTGATTTCAAATAGGACCTGCACTGGCTCCTCCCATGAACTATAAGGCGCTAGCTAGGGCCCTGACTGGTGTGTACATCCAAACACTGAGTGTTAGTCACCAGTTTAATCCAGCTTTCATGTTAGAGATGGGCCTAAACCAAAATCCCAAGAACCGGAACACCCCCTAAATTTAGAATAAGGTAAGATCCAAAATCTGACCAATCCCCTATTTCAAACCACACCACTGACTCCAGACTGCCTGCATTGAAAACAATCCTGCCCTGTCTACTCCTCAGCCCTTTCCCATTGATGTATCTATTTTTTCCTCCTATTTTATTTGGTAGGCGTATAATGCAGAAACACAGGGCCAATTCCGCAGCTGTTGTAAATCAAAGTAGCTCCATTAATTTTAATAGACCTATGCCGATTTATACTAGCTAGGGATCTGGCTCACTGATTTCAATGGCATTACACTGATTTACACCAGCTGAGCATCTGGCCCATTAATTTCAGTGGAGCTACACCGATTTACACCAGCTGAGCAGCTGGCCCATTTATTTCAGTGGAGCTACACCGATTTACACCAGCTGAGCATCTGGCTAATTGATTTCAGTGGAGCTACACTGGTTTACACCAGCTGAGCATCTGGCTCATTCAAGTCAATTGAGTTACACTGGTTTAAAACTGGATCAGGCCCTTAATATTTTTGATTGTCCTTTTCCTGGGAAAGGAAGAAGCAGCAGAAAAAGAAAGCGATGGATAAATGAGCTGTCTAAAGAGGTGAAAGTCAAGGAGGCAGAATTCTCATTTACCTGGACTGACAAAGATTAGCAAGAATCTTGGGGATTGCTATGAAAATGACCATAGGGGTCCACACATTTGTAAGTACTTTTAAAAACTTGCCTCTCTTGTTCTTTAGGAAAGTTTAAAAAATTAGAGCAATTTTCTTTTTCTGTTCTTTTAGACTAATCACTATTACGCAAATATGGAAATTTGAAAGTGCCTGGGAATAGACCTGCACTTAATTTTGTTGTGTTTTCTCTGCTCAGTTTGGGGATTTGCACATTTAATTTCTTTTGCTTAGCTTGTGAATTAATGTTTATTTCACTGAGCTGAGGGAATCAGCATGATTATTATGGAAGGACCAGGCATAAATGTAATTTAAAATGCAATAAAATACGAAGAAGGAACTGGTTTGCTGTTGGAAATTGAGTATAAGTGATCTGGGCCCAAGCAGCTAGGTAAATGCTACCTGTTATATCAAGCTTTTTTCTTTATCTAAAGAAATTATTAAGTTTCAGACAATTCCTATATTGTTTTCAGTGTTGTAGTGGTGTTGGTCTCAGGATATGAGAGATACAAGGTAGGTGAGGTAATACGTTTTATTAGACCAACTTCTGTTGGTGGAAGGTACAAGCTTTCTGAGCTTTACAGAGCTTTTTACTCAGCTGAAGAAGAGCTCTGTAAAGCTTGAAAGTTTGTACCTCCCACCAACACAAGTTAGTCCAATAAAAGATTTAACCTCACCTACCTTGTCTCTCTCAATTCCTATATTGTAAATTTGTGACAAGTGAAATTGATTAGGAACATCAATGTTAGTTTAGTCCTGACCCTGTTGTATATTATTGCAATATTTGCAATTGTAAGAACGTTAATGTAGGTCCACGTTATTTTTAAAGAACCCAGGGAAACAATTGCTATCCTCATTGGAAATACATACCATAATTAATGGATTGTTTTAAGTCGCTTCTCTGTCTTTAACCCTTAAAACACTGGCTAGTCCAAAGAGACCAGATTACAGCCCACATAGAAACCTAATTCCTTCCTTGTATGGGTCTCTCATTGTGTTACTGTAGGCAGCAGGAAGTGTTGTAGGGAGAGAACCCCTTAGTTAGTGCTAAAGCTGGATTTGCATCACCTAAAGATAGTAGAAATATGTGAAGCTGCAGCGGTTCCATCAGCATTGGTGGCAGGCTAAGATGGGACCCAAAGGCTTCAACAAACCCCAGAGGCCATTCCTGAAGCTCTTGAAGGGGCCCAGAAATCAGGCAACCAGCAGACTTCACTGGCTTGAGAGATCAGCTCTGCTAGATCACGCTTCTAAAATGTTTACCTGTTTCCTGAAAGGAGTGGAGATCTTGAGTGTCCTGTGAATAATTACCCCCTTACCATATTCCTGTAAGGAAGGTGGGTGTCATATCCCATTTCACAGGTAGGGAAACTGAGGCAGATAGGTGACATGATTGCCCAGTCATTGGCAGAGCCAGAACTATAATACTGAAGATTCTGGCTTCCTCTGCTCAATCATCCGGATTACATTATTTCTCAGACTAAAAGTGAACAACATCTAAGTAATAGGAAGAAAACGGAAATATTTCTTAGGTATCTCTATTACGAAATTTAAGTGATCCTTGAAACTGTAGTGGGAGTTATAAGAGATGAGCCAAAACTAGAATCTTTTATCTGAACCTTTGTGAGCTATGATGGTTTGGACCAAATGGAGCTATGTTGATCAGTTGAGAATCTGGGCTTTGAATTGCAACTAAATCTTAGTGTAGTGCATCATGCCACAGTAAAACTGATTATACAAGTTCTGTTTTTGAGTTTTGTTTCTTTTATTATAATGTAAGGGGGATTTGGCTGTGTTGGCAATTAAAGAAACCCTAACGTTATGTGACTTTGCAGCATCCATAATACATGATGGGATCAGTTATCAAAAAGGTGACTTTTTAATATAAGAGTAAGTCTGAAATGATGAATTCCCCATCTGTTAAACAGACTCAATTTCTGGTGACATTATAAACTGAAAAGGGCAGCAGGCTCCTTTTTCATCATACACCAATCTCTCAGAAAGAAATTACTATATAGAACACATTCAGAATTGAGGTACAACATACCCAAGTCACTGCTGAATGGTCTGAAGAATGCAATTTACTCTATATACTGTCACCTGATGTTTTTGCACTGAATTGTGTTATGACTGATAGAGATGGGCTCTTGAGAAAGATCTGCCTGTCTCAGTACGCAATGAAATACTCCATGGTAACCTGAATTTCATGGTACCTGACTACAGTGAGTCTCAAATCTTCTGGTGTGGTAACCCACTACCTAGCTGAAGTGTGCATGAATGGCAAAGCTCTGTTAATCTTAATTCAGCATTGCAAGGGCATAGTCAAATTCTGGACCTAATTACCCACTAGTTTCAATGGAGTTATACTGATGTAAAACTGGAGGGATGCAGTGGCAAACCAGGCCCTCTGACTTCAGAGACTCGCTAGACATCATTGTCTATAGGTTATTCAGCAGAAGCATGGGTTGCAAAAGCAGGCTTGAAGGGTGGATTTTCTTTAAAGATGTTGAAAATATGAGAATACTTGTAATTTAAAAATCCTTAAAATAAATACTTTAAACAGCAGGACACCCAGTATTTACCAGGGCTCTGCAGTGTTTTCCTTTCCTTTCCTTTCTGGTCAAGGAATTATGGCTATGTCTGTCCCCCAGATTTCTTTCTGATCATTCCCTGGTTTACAACAGGGATGGATTTACCCCCTAATACTAATGGGTTAGTTATGGAGCACTTACAGATTTATGCTTCCATTTATTCCTTTGAAAGGAAAGAATATATTCTACCTTCATAGCCTATGTTTAAAAGCAGTGGGAGTTTGTTTTCCTGGCTGCATTATATACATTTCTAAAGTGTTCATCACTGTATAATTTGGGTGCTCTTGATTAAAATCTTCAGCCCTGAACACATTTCCAAGTAATTGGTTGAATGTTTGCAAAGAAATTGAGGATTGTACAAGGACTTTCTAGCAAAAATATTGGTACAGAGTAGGTTTAGGCTTTTTGCCTTGTGGCTTATGTAATCTATTACCAACTCCTTTCCACATTTTCAGAGAAGGTCTTTCTCTTTTTTCCCCTCTCCTTCACAAAGGAAACTGTTTCTTTTCATAAGACCCAGAGCTGGATTCTGAAACATTAGAAATTAAAACGTAGCATCTGTGGAAAAATTCACATCTTTCCCTTGTATCTCTGCTTTCATTGTTTTTCTGAATCTGGTGAAATACAGGTCCAAAAAATACAGTCATAAAGGAACCACACAATTGCTTTCCCAAAAGCACACAAGCTGAGAAGCACAACATGAAATTGCAGAGTAGATGTTCTTTTTAATACATTTCCACTAAATAAATCTACCACACCCAAAGTCAGGCCCAAGAAAAGGAAAGAAAGAAGAGCTGTACTGCAAAAAAGACATATTTCCAATCATCCTTTATAGTATTTTATAGCTTTCCTCTTTTCCAATACTTTTGAGTCCAAAAATACTCAGATGCTCTTCTTCCACATCCATGCTATTCCTGTCACAAGAATGGTAATTGATTAGCATGTGGGAAAGGATAAGTCATCCCTGATATATGTGACTGAGGGCTCAATCCTTTGCACTGCTCTAGTCTTACTGAGGAGATTTAAGCTGGTTTAAACAGGCAGCTGAGGATTCAAGTAAACAGAATGCCATCTGCATCCACCACATTTAGGAGTGTGCTGCTGTCTTTAGCAACTGCAGTGCAGATGCAGAGTACACCAACAGAAGGAGTTTTTCTGCTGGTGTAGAAACATGATCTTGGCATTGGCTATGTTGACAGAAGCACTTTTCTGTCGACATAGCTGCTACACTGGGGGTTTTGTCAGCATAACTATGTGTCTTTGTGTGTATTCTTTTCACATCTCTGACCAACGTAGGTATGCCTTGAAAGATGGTGTGCTTGATTGGAAATACTGAGCTTGGAATGTGGTTTAATTGGAAAAACTGGACTTGAAGGGTAACTGATAAGATAAGAGGAAAAGTCCTCGGAAAAAAGGCCCCAATTATTAGAAATGGTTCTAGCTAGTTTGAACAATAAAGGAGGATCGTGTGTATTGAACCAGTAGTGACCCCAAGCGGGCCCAAATCTGGTTTTTAGCTAAGGGCTTGTCTACGCTGGCAAGTTTTGTTGCCAAAAACTGCTTTTTGGCGACAAAACAGCGATAGCGTACACACTGCAATGTGACTTTAAAAAAACAAAACCGCCCAGTTTTGGCGACAAAAAACTTCCACCCCTGCGAGAGATTTTTGTCTTTTCCCCTCCCTTTATTGTCGACAAACAGCCAGTGTAGACACCACAGCGTTTTTTTAGATTTTATTGGCCTCCAGAAAGTGTCCCACAATTCCCATGCTGCCGCTCTAGTCAGCGGTTTGAACTCTGCTGCCCTGCAGCCAACCCGCCTCTCCCCCTTGCAAGCCCCGGGAATTTTAAATCTAATTTCCTGCTTGCTGGCTTCCCAGGGGGCTTCCCAGGTGAGCATGGCTGGCTATCGCACCAAACGCGCTCATGCTTGTACCAACGCTGAGTTGTTAGATCTGATCAGTATATGGGGAGAGGAGTCTGTTCTGTCGCAGCTGCGAGNGCTCATGCTTGTACCAACGCTGAGTTGTTAGATCTGATCAGTATATGGGGAGAGGAGTCTGATCAGTCGCAGCTGCGAGGGACCCATAGGAATCAGGACACATATGGGCAAATTTCTCGAGGCTTGTGCGAAAAGGGCTATGATTGGGACATGCAGCAGTGCAGAGCGAAGATAAAGGAGCTGAGGCAGGCGTACCATAAGGCATGGGAGGCAAACCATCGCTCCGGTGCTGCACCTAAGACCTGCCGCTTCTATAAGGAGCTGAATGCTATCCTCGGTGGTGACCCCACTGAAAATACTGAATATCACAAAAATCATGATAAAATCATTAGAGCTGGCAGTGTACCTGTATTGGTTTTAAAAAAAACCCTTTATGCTTTGGGCCAAATTCTGCCCTCAGTGACACCCATGGAACCCCACTAACTTCATTGGCAGAATCTTTCCAATCCTAAGAGCAGGACTGGGCCCTGCAACTTCAAAATCCTGCATTGATCAGGAACAAATGGATATTGGAAGAAGCGTCCTTTCTGAGGATATTGAAACCAACATTATGGCACCATCATATAAGCCTACAATAATGACACAAGACAGTTGTGCTTATATAACTGCTGAAAGGCTATGTAAGGACTAAGTGTTTCTGTCTTTCCAAGTCATGTTCAGTGAGGAACATTCTGTTCAATCCTTGAGGAACAGCCAGACTACCAGTGTTCAAGTAAGCTACATACACAGTGAAATGCAGTTCCTAGGAATAGGCATTGTACATTGGCGAGCTGAAGAGTCAGGATAGCTGGCATGTTCTGCTGTCCGCTTCACCGATACAGTCCCTTTTTACTTCATTGGGGTTGGGTGGGGAGATGTCAGTGCAAAATTTAGCCCAGCATGTTTACGGTCAAATTATCAAAATGGCTTCAACCAAGGCCTCTTTATGCACATGCAACTTTGCGTGTAAGTGATTTGCACATAGTGTTTACACCTGTAATTTTTGCACACTTATTTGTGTACACAAATGATAGACTCTACACTTACAACAACCCATGTACCGTGTGCATGTGAATTAAGTGCAAGAGGATTTTGCATGTGTAAATTCTGGTACTGGTGCACACATAAAAACATAAGAAAGGCCATACTGGGTTAGACCAAAGGTCCATCTAGCCCAGTATCCTGTCTTCCGACAGTGGCCAATGCCAGGTGCCCCAGAGGGAATTCACAGAAAAGATAATCATCAAGTGATCCATCCCCTGTTACCCATTCCCAGCGTCTGGCAAACAGAGGCTAGGAACACCATCCCTGTCCATCCTGGCTAATAGCCATTGATGGACCTATCCTCCATGAATTCATCTAGTTCTTTTTTGAACCTTGTTATGGTCTTGGCCTTCAACATCCTCTGGGAAGGAGTTCCACAGGTTGACTGTGCAGTGTGTGAAAAAATACTTCCTTTTATTTGTTTTAAATCTGATGGCTATTAATTTAATTTGGTGACCCCTAGTTCTTGTGTTATGAGGAGTAAATAAGACTTCCTTATTTACTTTCTCCACACCAGTCACAATGGATCCTGTGCAACAAATGTGTGTGAGAGTGTGTTTCTAAATTCAGTTGTGAGAGTGTGTTTCTAAGTTCTGGATATACTTTCTCAAAGGTCAGTCCAGTTATCACAGTTGCCATTGTATCATCTACACTGTAGATACTCCAGCTGATCTTTGTCATTCTGGTCCACTTTCCTGTCAGAATTGGGAAGCATTAGAATTTTACTCATTTTATTCACTGTGAGCTCACAGTAGTAAAGTTAAGCATGGGCTTATGTATTTGAAAGATCAGAGCTTATGAGAGTGTCATGTGAACTGTGCTTTATTCAGTTTATGCCTGGGTTCTTCATCTTTTTCTTAAAGCTGCTTATGTAGATCTTTTGGAGAAGCTCCTGATGGCAGGGATGAGCAATCTGAAATATTATGAAATATTATGGAGAGGCAGTCACCCCTCCATAGTGAAGGTTGCAACTGAGTTTTCAGCGCCTTCCAGGATTGTTCACTTTAGTCTGGATCCTGTGAGATGCTGGGCATTCCTGCAAGGGACTAAGCACCCTCAACACTCATTGTCTTGAATGGGAGTTGAGTGTATTCAGCACCTAATGCAATCAAACCCCAAACGAGGAGTGGAGAATGATGGCCTTCATTCTGCTATTTGTCTAGTCAGGAATTTGTAAACTAGTTTCCCTTTTTCGGTGTGTCTGACAGTAAAGAAAGCAGGGATTGGCCCAATCAGGATCATTCACAGTAAGACATTTTAATGTTCACTGACGAGATGAAGCTGTTTGTTAAGGATGGATAAACTAGTCTGAGATTATGATTTTCTAGTCACTCTGAGGGCAGAGCTAAAATAGGCTGGGAGTCTGGGACCAGATTCACCACTGCTCTGCACTGACTTCCTGGAGGTGGAAACTGCTCCCAGTGCAGCCCCAAAGCCTAGTCCAGCCATCCCTCTTGCAACCGCTTCCACCAGAGCTTCTGTGGAGCCTCTGGCAAAAGAAAATCAGCCTTTCCCTCCTATCACCCCTGAACTGGGGAGCAGGTGGAAATGCCATCTTCCCTGGAATGGGAGTGCAGTGGGCACCGGTGGCACAGACTGGTATAATTTGCATTTGTGTGACCCTGGCCTAATCTCTATAACCTAAAAACACAATACAGATCCATATGTCCTAAAGATAAATGTAGCTTGTGTGAACTCACTGACAGTCTTTGAAAAGGTCAGAACTAAATACAGTACAGCCCCATTTATCTGAGTGAAACTGGAGACACAGCATTCCTTTAGATAAATGGGGAGAACAGAAAAGTAAATGAGTAGCTTAAGAAAGAGCAGCGAGTGCCATAAAGTTTATCTGCATTGGGTATCTCACAAAATGGTGTACAATATGTAAAATATGGTGTCAATGGTGTAAAGTAAAAGTTTATACCATCTGCATAAGGTGGGCAGGTGATGAGACTTGTAGATCAGATCTGTGTGCCACAGCTCAGTTGGTGTAAATTGAAGCAATGGAGATATGTTGATTTACACCAGCCAACCATCTGGGCCTGTATGTGCCAATTCTTCTACTTAATGATGTANGGGGCTGAGGATGAGGGGCTCAGGGCTGGGGCAGAGCGTTGGAGTGCAGGGGGGTGAGGGCTCCGGTTGGGGGTGCGGGCTCTGGGGTGGGGCTAGGGATGAGGGGTTTGGGGCGCAGGCTGCCCAGGGGCTACAGCGGGGAGAGAGGACTCCCTCCTCACAGCAGCACCTAGGCTGGTGGGGAGAGGCACCTCTCCCCTGGTCGCGGCAGGTCTGGGGCTGGGCTGGGTTGGGGCTGGGGGAGGGATGCCTCTCCCTCCGGCTGCAGCACGCAGGTCCAGGCCGGGGCTGGGTTGGGGCCTGGAAGGGGCACCTCTCCCCCGGTTACAGCAGGTCTGGGGCTAGGGGAGAGGCATCTCTCCCCACCACAGCTCTGAGCGCCTGCGCGGCGCTTAATAGGCTGTTGCATGGCTGCGCGGTCGCACAGCTTAGAGGGAACTTAAGACTCCGCTGTGGGAGATGCTGTAAAAACAATGAAAACAAAGTCAGTTTCTGCCCCACAGAGCTCACAATCTAGAATTATTGTATGCAGTATGGTTGTAGCCATGTTGGTCCCAAGATATTAGAGAGACAAGTTTCAGAGTAGCAGCCGTGTTAGTCTGTATCCGCAAAAAGAACAGGAGTACTTGTGGCACCTTAGAGCCACAAGTTCTCCTGTTCTTTTTTAGAGAGATAAGGTGAGTGAGGTAATATCTTTTATTGGACCAATTTCTGTTGGTGAAAGAGACAAGCTTTCGAGCTACACAGAGCTCTTCTTCAGGGCAGGGACACATACTCAGATTTTCACAGCTAAGTACAAGTGGAACAAATTGTTTAGCATAGGTAGTTAACACATATTTCAATGGATCATTCAAGGTTATGTGGCCCGTTAACACCCCTCCAGTCATAAAACCCTTGTGAAGTCCTGAAGTCCTTATTTAGGACCCCATTCTCCCCTCCTATCATACTCATTCTTCCAGCCAGGTTGAGGCTGGGGTGTATTTTGTGTCCCTGTGGAAGAAGTCTGGGGTTCTGCTTTGCAGGAAGCAAGGGACATCCTCAATGATGCTCCTTGCCTTCATTGTACTGCCCAGCCCCACTGATCCCTGGAGAGCATGGTTCCAGCAGGAGCTGAGCTTCCAGAAACTTCCCTGAATGCTGCTGCCCAGGAACCTCCCCTGGCCTAATGGGATTCCGTAGCAACCTGAGGCTGTATAAATTTGTGTGGCTTCTTTTGTGGTCCGGAAGAGGATGACCCTGGAGGAAAGCAGCTGGCTTATCACCTTAGTGATACCCTTTAGTTCTGCCAGGTCTGAAACATACCAAGTCCAGAGGTAGCTGCTTCCCTGGGACCTCAGGGGAAGGCCAAAGGTGAAAGCAAGTGCCATCTAGGGAAATTTCCCTCTCCTGATGGCACAGGACCCCTCCACATGCAGAGTGAAGTATGGGGCTCTTACCTTTTATTCAGGCCTCACTCTGGCAAACTCCCACTGAAATCAAGACAAGGTAAAACTGCTCCAAGGACTTCAGGGTTTAGCCCCAGGAGATCTTTCAAGCTCTTTAATACAATAGGAAAAGAAGGAATTAAATTTTATCTAAATGCTGCCAACAGTGCCATTTAATGTACTGCAATGCTGGTTCATTGGTTCTGAGCAATAACTTTTTACTTAGTTCTACTATCCAAAGATTAATATTAGTGTATTGCTTCATCTGATTTTTTCAATCTATTTTAATTTTATAGACCTTGTGTGAATGGATTGTATTTGTTCTTCTTTATTTTTCCCTTTGCAATCACTATTCCCTGATATTAAGTCTTCCAGTTGCCTGCATCCTTTATATCAGGGTGTGCTGTTGCTGAGCAACACAAGATTTGCTCTTTAAAATTATCCAGGGTTTCTACAGCCAGCTTTCTGAGCTGTGCAGTGGGGAAGCAGTAATACGCCTTAATGCTCTGAAAATATGCCCATTTTTAGTTCAAATTATTTATGAACATTTCTAGTACCTGGGCCATAATATACAGATAGTTGACTATATATCTGAAAAGTTATGTAATATAGTTTCATTTCATTTTTAATTTACTCCTGCTGGGTAGATCTATCTATCTATCTATCTATCTATCTATCTATCTATCTATCTATCTATTATAGATATTATCAGGGCCGGCGCAACCCATTAGGCGACCTAGGCGGTCGCCTAGGGCGCGGCTATTTTGGGGGCGCCGGCGCCGCGGCCGCCCGTTCAAATTTTGGGGCGGGACCTTCCGCCGCCGCTGTTGGGGGCGGCATTTCGGGGGCGGGAACTTCCGCCGCCTAGGGTGCCGGAAGAGCTGGCACCGCTACTGCATATAATTAAAGCATAAATATAGTTAGAAGGACAATTCTAATTTGAAAAATGTATAACTAACATCTTACTTAACTTTGCAGACAACCTTAAAGTCTTTGTACATTTCTGCTTTCAGAATGCAGTATATCACATTTCTAGAACCTGGGAATATATTGCGAGAGTTGGCAACACTATTATGGTCTATTCTGGCCTTAAAATTGATGAATCATACTACCTGAAGGCCTATTAACTAACATCATTTTTAGATGCAGTTTTTCATCATTGCCACTGGTGCAGAGTAAGGGGTGCAGAGAAGTCCGGTGGATTCAGAGCTAGGATCATTCTTGGCTCACTTTCTGCCCATGCAGAGTATACTGTGAAAGCAGAACTCAGTACAGCTTCACAGTACTAGATATAGCCATTTCCATGACTGCCCGCAGTCATCTTCACCACTATTGACTTCAGTGTGTTTCCACAGGTGTAACCAACAGCAGAATCTAACTTTACTACTGTTGCTATTTACCAGTCACTTGGTCATTATATCTACACTGCTAGGGGCCCTCAGAACACCAAACCCACCTCGACGATAGTCCATTGTCTAAAGATATTTAGAGCTCAATCCTGCACAGGGGAATCCAAGGTGGTGTGTAAGGCAGCTCCTTACTTTTTACCATGGACTACCCATAGTGCTGGTCTGTAAATGGGGGGAAAGCAGCTGTGAAGCAGTGGACAGGAGTGGGTGGACAGGACAGCCTAGGCTCTGCCCACCCTTCCAACATGCTGGTCACTGCAACCGACACGGAGGAGGAAGTGAGGTAGGCTAGGCAAAATGCTGGTGCAGCTTTCTCCCCCCCGCCCCCTAGAACAAGGGGTATGTAGGGACTGAACTGTGCCTGTGAGTCACAATTCGATCCTTGGCCTGTTCCTTGGGCAGTGCAACTATATACTCATGGCTTGTGGTAACTCCATGATCCAGCCCTTGAAGGAGTGTAGTCTTTACCCTCTGTAAGGCTTTTAACTTGTTCTTTTCCATCATGCATGTCTGCTATGAAACGCAATAATATTAAATAGTAACACAGCATGGGTTGATCCTGGGTTGGTTCATCCCTGCCTACCCCAAACTCCTCTAGAAGTCAACGGGGATTTTTGGTGTACAAGGAGTGTAGGATTAAGCTCTTTGTGGATAATTAATGTTGTTGTTTGGAATTCATCTCTCAGTATCTGAGTGGGAGGTAAAACTCCCCTTACCTACAGTTTGTGCTCTTTCCCCTCTTGTCTCCTGTGCAGATTAATATAGAAATGTAAATATTTAGAGTGGTGATAGCAGCAGATCAGCACCACATCTGCCAGCTTGTAAGAAACGCATCTCCAGAAATCCTAAGGAGTTTGGCAGTGGATCTGAAGCGGCTGGTGTGCTCTGCTGTAGAGGGCTCGGACAATGTAGGCATGGTGCAAGTAAGAAGTTTAGGCCCTAATTCAGGAAAAAGGCACACACTTAAATTTCAGTACATGCTTCATTGATTTCCTGAATCAGGACCTGAGGCTGCTAAAGTTTGATTTATAAAATTAGCTGTTGAAGTGGGTATTTCTATACTGCCTTAATTAAAAAAAAAAAAAAAGTAAATGAGGAAAAATGAATAAAGCCAAAAAAGGTCAAAATGTTAAATTAAAATAGCCTGCAGCTGGTGCCTAGAAATTGCCAGAAACATTAAAAAAAGAAGATGACACTTCAATTTTTAATTACCTTCTAAGGTTTGTTTGTTTGTAAGGTCTGGCTATTTTACATTGATTTGACTGGCTAGCTATAGATCTGGGAGTGTTTCTGAATGTTGCTAAAATTGCTCATGTTTGCATCAGTACTCTAGGGGGAGAGGACAATGGGAGGATTCATTTCTTGGTGATTAAGCTCACTCTCAGTTTTGAGAACTTTGAATACTTCCTGTGTTTGATTTGGATTGCTGGTTTATTTTATGTTCTCTTCCAGGCCTAAAGTACTATGGGGAAATACTTTGGCATTCTGGGGAAATTAATTATCTGATCTTGGAAATCTTATTTAGCACGTTATTTAAAAAACAAAACACAAGTGTTTACGTAAGTGTTGTTAAGTGGGCTTTGGGGGGCATATTTAATCAATTTTAAGCACATTTCTCCCATATTTTCACATTAATTTTTTAATTAAGTTTTTATCTGGACCTTAGAAACACATGAATTGAATGCTCAATCCTCTCATTCCCCAACTTCAATTTCTAAAATTAACTGTAACAGATTCCTCTTAAAATCCTTGTAATATCCCCACTATGGACCTGATCCTGGAAACAATTAGGCCTCTGTTCAGCAAGGTAATAAGGCATGTGTGTAACTTTACACACATGAGGAATACCACTGAAGTCTGTAGGACTCCTTGTGCTTAAAAATACATAAGTGCTTTGGTACCTTGCTGAGTCAGGAACTTACTATTAAGTGTAGTGCTTAGTCCCATCAAAATCCATTGGACTACTCACATCGCACTTAATCACATGCTTAAGTCTATTTGGGATGTCACTTAAGCACATGACCACTTTGGGATGACCATTTAAACATATGCTTAAATCCCATTGACTTCAAAATTGATGTCAGTGAGCTGTAAGCACATTCTTAGAGTTAAGTGTGTGCTTAAGTGCTGTGTTGAATAGGGAAACTGCTGAACTGGGGCCTAAATGTTTGCAGGATTGAACACTATAGGCTGGATCTTGCACCATTAAATTTAATGAGAGTAGTGTTAATGAGAGAAGCTGGGAATGAGCGAGAGGGAATGGATCACTTGATGATTACCTGTTTTGTTCATTCCCTCTGGGGCACCTGGCATTGGCCGCTATTGGAAGACAGGATACTGGGCTAGATGGACCTTTGGTCTGACCCAGTATGGCTGTTCTTATGTTCTTATTATGTTATATTAATGCTGTTGTTTACCAATTACAGTAGAGTAAATAATTGCTGCCAGTTTTAAAATTATTTTGAATCTGCTATTAGAATATGGATTGTTTTTTGGTAACAATTAGGGCCTGATTCTGATCCCATCAATGCCAATGGGTGTTTTGCCATTGATGTCTTGGGAGCAAAACAAGGCTCCTTTTTATAATAAAGATTAGGAATGGTTTTCTATTGTTCAGTACAGTTTGCAGCAACTGAGTTTGCTGGTCATAGGTCGAGTCCAGATGACCACCTACAATCCCTGATTTACTTAATTGGGAAATAGGCGTGTACATTGCAGCCAGTCCTGGTGTTACCATGCTGTCAATTAGCTAGGACATCAACACAACAGGGTAAATGTCATCGCCTGAAGAGCTGAATAAAGTTCTAGCCTAACAATATCCGTGTATTTTTTTCTTTGTTTTTGGCCTTTTGTTACTTGCTTGTGTCATTTGGCCTATAACTTGTTCCCTTTTTCTGGGAAAGCTGCCAGGAATTTTCATACTGAGAAAGCTGAGAGTTAATTAAGCGCTAATGGCTGACTGGAGGGCGTTTCCTGGCATTTAATGACCAAGTGCAAGAGCTGAGAGCTGAAGGCTTCTCTTCACCCAATTGGTCATTACTTGCCAAGAAATACCTGACACACAGGACATTATTGATGCTGTAAACCTGGTGGAATGCTTTCTGTCTGACTGGAGTGAATGGGAAAAAGTCTTTTTATAAGGCTGTTTAGGAAGGGAAATCATACTATAAATCATGAGTGTGTAAACATATGCTAAGGGGATCATTAGATTAATGAAGAAGAGCTCTGCTCTCACTTAGCAGACCTAGAAGTCTCTGGGCAGATACTCTTCTCAGTTGTGCAGCACATTGGGATTCTAGATATGCAGAAAATGGAGTGATGGTTTGTGATGACATGCTCTCTTTCTTAACCAAGATCCTTTTGAAGTCCATGCCCATGCACTGTTGGAACTCTGTGGGTTTGAAGGGCCTTTTGCTGAATGTGGCTGTTGTATGTAGCACATTCCCCCCATAGCCAGCAGGAGGAAATGTTTGTGAAAGATAACACAGCTCCAAGTAGCATTAACTTCCACTGCCATGGCTTTGAGTGTACAGGCATGAAGGAGGTAGGCAGAGGTGGCATGCCTGAGGAGAGAGCTGTAGCATGTAGGGGAAACTGACTGGCCACATGGAGGGGCAGACACAACACACAAATGCCTTGGGATCTGTGGAATTTGCCCACAGATCCTTGGATGCCCCTGGGGTTTTACAGTTGCCATCTCTGCTCCTCCACAAACCTTGCAGATGCCTGCTCTCTGAGGAGAGAATGCTGCAGGAACTCTCTGAATTCACAGGGTTTATGTGGCCTTTGTTGTGGGTATTTTCATGGAATGGAGTGTGTGTGGGAGCTTCAGGGCAATATCTTTGCATGCATCAATGGTACTAAGCAGAAGTGGGTGGGCTCTTCTCTAGCAGAATTTCCTCTTTATTGACTGTCCTTCTTCTGTGGTCAGTGCAGAGCAATGTAAAAATTAAAGATCAGTTTTAAATTAAAAAGAGAGAATATCAACCCCAAAAGATGAAAAGAAGGAAGCTAGAGAGTTGGTGCTCAAATGCACCTGCTGAGCATATAAAGCCAGATGAAATGTCTTGGCAGTCATTGCAGAGGAGGCAAGGAAAAGAATTATGGCAATTAACAATCAGAAAACGTTGATGATCATGTTTCCAAATGGCTAGAGCTCCTTGGAAATGTCGACCAGAGCAGTGAATACACCTAGGAGACACACAAGGTAATTACCGAGGAATTAATAAATCTCAGCAAGAAGACAAAACCAGTATTAGGGGGAAGTGTTAGAATGATGTGCCAAGGATGAAAGGATTTCTTAAGTCCAGATGTTCCTCTATAAATCCATGTAAAATAACACTCCCTTTGACTAGCACTTTAAAGCTCTCCAAGGCGAAAAACCACATTTGTAAAGTGAACATTTTACAGGTAGTTAGGAGTAAGGACCCCCTAAAGCTCTCTCTCTTTAGCAATCAGCTCTAGGAAGCCTCTCCCCAACACTCCATCAAATCCCTCTTTACCAATCTTCTTTGCTGTGATATCTACAAAAAACTTGACAACAGTTTGGTAGCTGGTGTGCTGAGACCACTGCATCATGCTGACCAGTACCGTTGCACTGTTTGACTGTTCTCTCCCATGTATCTGTCTGTGTCCACTGTTCTCTCATCTTGTACTTAGATTGTAAGCTCTTTGCAGTAGGGACCATCTTTCTGTTCTGTGTTTGTACAGTGACTAGCACAATAGGGTCTTAGTCCTTGACTGGGGCTGCTTGGTGCTGCTAAAATGCTATTAATAAATAATAACAAAACTCCACTATTATTTAAAAATAAACTATCCCCAACCTTAGGCTTGGCCAATAGCCATCTATCCTCTAACCTACAGCCACCCTTGTGAGTTGGTACAGCCTCAGGCCCCATTCCTGGGAAAGGATCTTCTAGTTTGGACCCCTGCGCATGTATAGAGCCTCATTAACTATGCTTATTGATCCAGTTGTTCAAGGGGGCCTTAGTAATTCCCGTGGGTTACACAGCCAGCACCAGAGGTTGTGGAGAAAATCCTGAAAACATGAACCCTAAGGACTCAAAAAACAGAAGGCAATGAAAAAGAACCCCAAAACAATTATTTTTAAAAAATCACATGGTTTTTAAGCCAATGTCAGGATATTAGCATATTAAATATAAGCACACGCTAGGTGTTTTGCTGAATCAGGGCCATAATGGGAGGAGAATACTGGAACCAAAATCTACCAGTGGGAACTGAGAGTATAACATGTCCATGTTCTTAAAGAAATACAGACACTAAAGCTATACAGTGTACAGCTGGTAGGTGTAATTCCAGCTGAGGCAGACATACACATGCTAGCTATGCTAGAGCTAGCATGCTAAAATAGCAATGTGGCCACAGCAGCATGGGCAGTGGGTCAGGCTAGCCACACGGATACCTACCTAGGATCTCAGATGGAGTTGTACTTGGGTGGCTAGCCCAAGCCACCGCCCATGCCACTATGGCCACACTGTTGTTTTTAGTGCCTACATGTGATCCAATGACTCATAAAGATGAGATCAAGGAGGCATTTTAGGAAGATCTCAGCAGGGTAATCAGAGGGGTGCCACATCAGGACAAACTCATTGTCCTTAGACACTTTAATGTTCTTGTGGGAGCTGAATCTGACATGTGCAGCAGGGTGCTGGGCCATCATGGCATTGGAAGGTCAAACTTCAATGGCCAGCTACTTCTCTCCAAGTATGCTAAGTTTAGTCACTATTACCAACACAGTCTTCCAACAGGCCAACAAATATAAGATGACATGGATGCATCCCAGGTCAAAACAGTGGCACATGCTGGACTATTTAATTGTATGGTCTAAAGACATTAAAGATGTGTACATCACCTGCTATTTGAGAGGTGCCAAATGCTGGTCAGACCATTGGCTTTTGAGAAGCATCATGTGGCTACACTTCTCACCAAAGCATCCCAGAGGATACCTCAAACCCCTAAAGAAGATCAATGTGGCTGCCATGAAAGACCCCAGATAACAAGCAAAGTTGGAACAGACACTGGAGATTGCTTTAGCTGAGGTCCCAAAGAACCCCACAGACATTGAGGCAACCTGGCAGAAGCTCAGAGATGTCACATATAATACAGCATCCAAGATTCTTGGCTTTGTAAGGCAGAAACACCAAGATTGGTTCAATGAGAATGACCCTGAGATAGACTGGCTACTGGAGACCATGTATGCCACACACAAGTCCTACATCTTTAAGAAAAAATCAACAATGAAGAAGGCCATGTACCATCAGGCCAAACATACACTACAAACATGACTAAGGCTAATGAAGCACACTGGTGGGAGCAGAAGGCTATAGAACTCAAGGAAGCAGCTGACAAGCATGACACGAAGGCCTTCTATGAAGGTCTCCATGCTGTGTGTGGCCCAAAATCCAGTGGTACAACCCCTGTCCTCACAGCAGATGGTAATTGGCTGCTCACAGTCAAAGTCTATATTCTATCACTAGGGAGAGCACTTTGATAGTCTCCTGAATTGTCTGTCCACTATGTCCAACGAAGCCGTTGACTCCCACAGCATCTTGTCCTGTAAGAGCTGTCCGTGATCCCTTCTTTTGATGAGGTTACTAAGGCCATCAAGCATCTGTCCATGGCAAGTCTCCAGGCCCTGATGGCATTTCACCCGAAGTGTACAAATGTGGAGGTGCCTATTTAGTCAGGAAACTCACCAGCTTTTTCAAGACTATATGGGAACAGGATACTGTGCCCCAGGAATATAAGGATGCTTTCATAGTCCATCAATACAAATGGAAGGGACGCATATCTAGCTGTGACAACCTTCGTAGAATCTCACTGCTGTCTATAGCAGGGAAGATGATTGCATGGGTTGTCCTCAACAGACTTGTCTCTCACCCAGTGGACTCAGTTTATCCAGAGTCATAGTGTGGCCTTTGTGCTGGCTGTGCCACCACGGACATGAGTCTTGCAGCCCAACAAATACAAGAGAAGGCGTATGAACAGAACAAAGATCTGTACATAGTGTTTGTTGACCTGACCAAGGCCTTCGACATGGTGAATTGTGAGGGCCTATGGAAACTCCTTCATAAATTTGGTTGCTCAGAAAAGATGACTGCTGTCATCCACTCATTTCATGAAGGCATGATGGCCAGGGTGATAGAGCTTGGTGACTTGTCAGAAGCCTTCCCTATCACCAATGGCACCGAACAAGAATGCGTAATGGCTCCGGTACTCTTTGCTGTTGTCTTTTCAGCCATGCTTTTGTTTGCATTTCAGGACTTTGACAGAAGTGTACATGTCTGGTTTACATTGGATGGGGGGGGGGGGGTCTAGTCAATCTACAGCAATTCAGGGCCTGCACCAAGGTAATCAAACAGCTATTAAGAGCGTTCCAGTTTGCTGATGACTGTGCCCTCATTGCACACATACTAAGGACATCCAGTTTATCAGGAACCACTTCACCTATGCATCAAAACGCTTCAGTTTTACAATCAGACTGAAAAGGACAGAGGTCATGTACCAACCAGCACCAGACCATCGGCATCACAAGCACCATGATTGACAACACACCTCTCAACTCAGTCAGGAAATTCTGCTACCTTGGTAGCTTACTTTCCAGCAATGCCATGTTGTATGATGAGATTATTCAGCGCTTGGCAAAGAGCACATTGTAAAGCCAACACCTCAAACCCTTCCCCCAATGTCTATACTTGCAAGACATGCAACTGCATTTGCAAATCC
This sequence comes from Platysternon megacephalum, assembly GCA_003942145.1. Lineage (NCBI taxonomy): Eukaryota > Metazoa > Chordata > Testudines > Platysternidae > Platysternon > Platysternon megacephalum. The sequence goes on from QXTE01000051.1 coordinate 5,892,486, forward strand.
AGGATTGGACTCACTTCTCATGTGAAAAGCTATAAAAACAAATAAATCCAGAACTCAAGTCATACTAGCTGAACACTCATCCGTCGAAGTGACAGGAGAATCCATCATCATCATCATCAGATGCAAAGATCTGTGTATTGAATTGGGTCTAAGAAGTGTTTCTAAGTCAATGACCTATGTGACCTCAATTTTTGTTTGGTTGTAAACCCTTTCCCATTTCTTCATTTCCTTTTTATTAAGAGAGAATTAAAGCCACTCACACCTTGTCAAAATACCAGTTAACACTTCCGTAAGACTGACAATTTTCTGTTTCAATTGCATAAATTGTCACTTTAAGTTCCAGACAAAATCTTGCAGAAACAACTCAGCCGGATCAGATAATTAACAGTTTGATAACTGGAGCACGTAGCTGAGAATGGAGGAAAATTTCGTAACAAATAAGAATATTTCCCACTCTGTTGTTTGAAAGAATTCAAAGAGGGTGATATATGGACACAGAACCTCCAATATATCACAGGAATAGGTTGTTATGAATTTGTTTAATGTGCTACAGCTGTGATGGGATGAAATTTTGATCCTCTCAGCTAAACAAATTTCTATTAACTCTTGTAGCAAAAAGTTCAAGAAATCATGTCTTATTTTCTGAATTACATGAATCAGAGGTTGGCAAAAATCCTGAGAGATGTTTTTTATGCCATACTTGATATTTCTGAATGTGTAATTTCAGTTTTTGAAAGTCACTAGTTACAATGGATGCTACACATCATTATCTAAAACAAACATTCCATGATTTCCCTCAGCACATCCTAGAAATAATAATCACTTGGTGCCTACAGAAGTTAAACAACAAATATTGTGCTGCAGATAGGATGAAATTTGCACTGAAGCATTTACCCATTCCCACTTTGAATTTGCACATTAGACAGATGGCATCTAGAAGAGTCTTTATTTACACACCTATAGTTAAACTCATTAAAAAGCATTGCCACACACAGGCAAACTTTAAGCTGTATATTTGGTTTCCAAAATCTCATTAAACGCTTGTACTTTTTCTGCATTTCCTGTGACAATAATTCAGAATCACTGAAAGTGTTGCTGTCTTCTAACTCTGAACAAGGAGCTTTATTAAAATAAGGAAAACAATTTTTGTTAGACTAAGGAAAATTGTTATCCCCAAAGCTACTCTGTCTTTCCTTCTGCTTCTCTGTACAGTTTCTTTCTAGGGTTTGCACCAGCTTTCGGCTACAGATTTAAAGAAAGAGTACACATATCTTCACACTGTCCCAATATTGCATGGGACCACACATGGGAATATGCACAATACTTGGTAGAAAATGTTTGCAGGATCAGGCCTTCGGGAAATATGGTCTAGTGTCTCAGTTCATCTCCATAGAAATGATTCTGATGTCACATACTTTACTGCAACACCACTGAATGAACTAGGCAGGAAGAGCAGGCTAATTAGAAATAAATATTCATAGATTCCAAGGTCATTGTGATCATCTAGTCTGATCTCTTGTATAACACAGGTCATAAGAACTTCCCCAAAGTAACTTCTAGAGCAGATTTTTTAGGAAAACATCCAATCTTGATTTAAAAATTGTCAGTGATGGAGAATCCTTCACAACCCTCGATAAATTGTTTCAATGGTTAATTACTCTCACTGTTAAAAATTTATGTCTTATTTCCAGTCTAAATTTGTCTAGCTTCAGCCATACGATTGTTTATAACTTTCTCTGCGAGATCGAAGAGACCATTATTAATTATTTGTTCCGCATGTTTACATTTAACAATCTGACGAGACTTAACTTTGGAAACTGATGGAGATAGGACAAGAGGTATGGATATGGCCTAACACTTCTGAATTTTGGGAAAATTTGGATCTAGTGGCTCAGAACCAGCTCTATTCATCAGATGGGATGGGAAATGCAGAAAAAGCAACAAGGTTTTGGAAACATAAAGCTGCTGCTTGTGTTAATTACATGTTATCTCAGGAAATGTTTCCTGGGATTGCATGATGAGCCATTTTTCCATAGGCAGTAGGTCACAGAAGGCCGGGCAGTAATGGCACTGTTGTCTCCTGACAATATCACCATTATTGTACCATGCTCTATTATATGTATATTTGTTTGTATGTGATAGTAGGTGCTTAAAGTAGCAAAAGAAAACAATAAAAAGCTGCTGCCTCACAGGTTCTTAGTAAAAGGGCTCTTGCACACTTTGCAAGTTCTCAGTGGACATCACTACACAGTCATTCAACATTGTACTGAATGGCTTAAACTCTACTAATAAAATGTTATGGCCCAATCCTTCAAATCTTCCTTGTGTAAGTCCTTACTGACACAATAATCTGGTTGAAGTTGATGTGGTTATGCGCATGAACAAAAAATACTCCCGTGAATAAGGCTGACAGGATCAAGCCCTTACTCTTTGCTACCAATCTTCAGAAAGTCTTTCTTGAGCCATTCACTATGAGAACTAGGTTACTATTAAATATGGTTTCCAAAGCTCTGAATGTTACAATAAATTTGGAGGCTGGGGCACCTGCAAAAAGCTAGGGTTGTTTGCTTATTTTTGAACCCTTAGTTGAGTAGCTTCCACAGGCAAAACCCCCACAGAAGTAAAGGAGAATTTAAACTTGGTAAAGAATATAAGCTCAGCTCTTCAGTGGGTATTTGATTTTTATGTATCCATAGTAAGAATCAAAATAATAAAGAGCCACTCCAGCAAGGTACTGAGCACTCCCTACTTCCACTGAATTCAGTGGGAGATAAGGTCTCCAGGAATGTGACATTCAGGCATTTGACATACCAAAGCGGTATCAAGCAAACACTGTTCATGGGGCTGAGCTATTGAAATCAATGGCAAAATTTCATTAGCTTCGGTTGGTGCAGAATTTGGCCTCTGGTCTCTTAATTTCTTAAACAATATTTTTAAAAAATGGTACAAATCCATTTGCAGTTGTGTAAATGTATGATCTTTACATACTTGACTTATCTAAATGCTTTGGCCTACATTCAAAAGGCTAAAGTTTTTCAGTGTTGTTTAAACTGGAATGACATTTAGAATTCTTTCCTGTATGAGTAATAAGACAAACGCTTGGCAAGAATTTGTCTGTTGCGTTGCAAAAACAAAACAAAAAACATAAATAAGAGGCACGGCCTCCAAAACTTTTTGTTCTCTTCAGTCCTCCTTCAAAAAGATCTCATGTTTTAAAATTAAGAACGGAATCAAAGAAGAACACTTTAGAAACCAACCCCTCTCTCCGCTCTTGGGGACTCAGTACTTAATGTGACTGTAATATGTATTCTTTGACTGCAGAATATCAACTGCAGAATATCAACTGCAGAATCACCTTAATTTTCATTGTTGATGTTCCTTTGAAAAAGTGCTAAATGGAAATGTGTGTATTTTATTTTATTAATATCCATTTTCACTGAAAATATCTTGCAAAACATCTACAGAGCCACCCATAATTGTTATTCATATAGTGCTATAGGCACTTTACAGACAAATAATAAAAGAATGATAGGTCCCTGCTTCAAGGAGTTTACAATGTATGGTCCCTCCTAATCCTGCAAAGATTTCTGTATGTGAATTACTTTAATGACCCGAGTAGCTCCATTGACTTCTGTGGAACCATTTGTGTGATTAAAGTTACTCGAGTGCTTAAGTGTTTATACAATCAAATCTAAATTAGACACAACATGGCAAGGGATGACAAAGAGTGAAGTAGTTTTATAATAGTGAAAGATCAGAGCATACTAAACTTGATAGATACACATCACGTCAGTTACTTTTTGTTTATGTAGTGCCACACCCCTGGGTGGGTTGTTGGCAGCAGGAATGAAAGCCGGGACCTCTGGATCTTAAAGCATAAGCCTCTCATGCCTGAACTTAAACGACTAGGACTATGGCTACACTAGAGAACTTAAAGAGGTCAGCTGCACTGATGCAGCTGCGCTTCTGTAAGCTCTCTAGTGTAGCCGCTCTATGCTGATGGGAGAGAGCTCTCCTGTTGACTTAATTAACCCACCCCAACAAGCAGTGGTAGCTATGTCTTCCCCCACCGACATAGCATTGTCCACACCGGTCAGTGTAACTTATGTTGCTCAGGGAGGTGGCTTATTCACACCCCGGAGCGACATAAGTTATACTGACATAAGTGGTAGCGTAGACATAGTGTAGGCAAGGCCTTAGACTAAGTTGACCTAAGTTACGCAACTCCAGCTACATGAATAATGTAGCTGGAGTCGATGTAGCTTAGGTCGACTTACTACGGTGTCTACACCGCGCTGGGTCGATGGGAGACACTCTCCCGTCAACTTTCCTTACACTTCCCGTTCCAATGGAGTACTGGAGTTGATGGGACAGTGATCTGTGGTTGATTTAGTGGGTCTTCACTAGACCCACTAAATTGACCCCTGGTGCATTGTTCGCCGCAGCATCGATCCCCGATAAGTGTAGACATGCCCTCAGTCTGTTAGCTTAGGCTGTATCAGGCTCATCAACCATTGTGTGACCCAGCAATTGCTAGAGGGGGACAGAGCACCACACTGAGTGTGTGGGTTTTTGTTTTAATTAATATATTAACTAATTTGATTAATTAATAGTGTTGAGAATATAGGTGAAGATGGAAGTCAACTGTAAAATTTCTAGGCTAAGCATATGTAATAGTAATGTAAAAAATAATAAGAGGTTTTTTAGTTATATAAATAAAAAGAAGAAGAAAGGATGAAGTTGGGCCACTATGCAGTGTGGATGGAAAGGAGACTAAAGATAATCTAGGTGTAGGCCAAAACTAATTGAATATTTTGTCTCATTTTTCAATGAGGATAATAATATGGAACATGGGCATAAAGGTAGGATGGCTGATGGAAAAGTGTGTACAGAAATGGAAAGTACCACATCTGAAATGGAAGAAAAACTTAGAGCTGAATGTGCTCAAATCACGGGGGTGGGGGAACTGAATAATTTCCATCCCAGAATACTGAAAGAATTGGCACATGAGATTGTTAGTCCAGTAGCAAGGATTGTCAATAAATTTGATATGGCTGGAGAATAGCTAATGGCGTACTAATATTTAAGAAAGGAAAAAAAGTGATATGGGAAATTATAGACTTGTTAGTTTGACCTCAGTAGTATGCAAGGCTTTAGAACAAATTGTGAAGGAAAGAATAATTAACTTCATGGAGGCAAACTCTATTCAAGGGATGTAATGCAACATGGGGTTATCAAAGGTAGATTTTGCCAGACTAACCTAATTACCTTCCTCTGATGAATCAGAGATGGCCGCGGTTGGAGATGGGACACCGGTGGGGGATTGCCAGTGGTTTTAGGTGGCATTGAGCATTCTCTCTCTCTCACGTCTTGGTTGACTGGTTTTTGCTCACATCATTAGGATTTAGCTGATCACCATATGTGGAGTCAGATTGGCAGTGACCTTGGGGGTTTTCGCTTTTCTCTCCAGTGTGTGTGCCAGTCACTTGCCCGGATTATCTGGGTATATCTCATTTAATCATTTCCCTGCCATTGTGGGTGTCACGGGTTCCCCCCAGGGTACCACTTGGAACTGGGGTACCACTGAGCTCGCCTGACCCACCAGCCTGGGTTCCCTTTACACTGTGCTGCTGTGACAGGCTCTCAAGCCTCCTTCCAGCATACACACAGATAGGGACACACCCAGCTGCAGAAACACACAGACACTGAAATCAGCTCTGCATGGGAAGACTCACTAAGGAACTGCCTAGTACTCAAGTGCACACCCCGCTCTGGAGTGCAAACCCAAAATTATATCGTCTTGCGCTGCACAGAGAACTGTACAGCATAAGCTCATGAAATTCGCTCCCTCCCTCAATGTGGAGGAAGATACGCACAGCTTTTTGCCCCCCACCCCCCGTTATGTATTCCACAAACCGGTCACAGAGAAAACAAAAACAAGTTTATTAACTACAAAAGATAGATTATAAGGGATAGCAAACAGATCAAAGCAGATTACCTAGCAAATGAAACAAACATGCAAGCTAAACTTAATACACTAAAGAAACTGGTTACAAATAGTAATTTCTCACCCTAAATGTTGTTTTAGGCAGATTGCAGAGGTTCTTGAAGGCAAGCTGTTCTTGCTTACAGCTTAAAACTTCAAATATTTCATTCACAGGCTAGACACCCTTCCAGTCGGGGCTCAGCTATTCTCCCCACCTCAGTCTTTGTTCTTAGATGTTTCCAGCAGTCATCCGGGGCAGGATTCAGTGAAGAACGACCGTTGATTATATCATTCCTTTGCCTTAAATAGTTTTTGCATAGGGCGGGAACCCTTTTTTCCCAAACTTAGTTCCGAAGCCAGTCAGTGGAAAAACACTGGTATTCCCAGATGGATTCCAGTACCAGGTGATGTGATCGCATGACTCTGCAGCCAAAACTCAAAGTTTATTTGCAGTGTCCACAGGAAGGCTTTCCAGGAAGGTGGGAAATTAGCATCTTTAAAGACCTATTGTTCTGTCTAATGGCTCTTCCTCACAGCAAGCCATCTAGACTGATTGCATTTTGTTTGGTGGGCATTCCCCAGGTGTAAACCCACTGGTAATTGATACATAGTCAATATTCCTAACTTTACAGAAATGATACATGTGTACAGATAGGATAATCATATTCAGTAAATCATAACCTTTCCAATGATATCTCACATGACCCATCTTGCATAAAATACATATTAGATATGCTATAATCATATTATAACAATATTTCTATGAAGAATATGAAGTGTAGTGTCACCATGGGGGCCTTCAGCACTGGTGTACCTTGGTCCCTTCTATTCTCTGCCTATGGTGTATAATTGTCTATTCTCCTGTGGGCTGTAGTGTTTTTGGTCTAATTTTGATTGTTGGGTTTAGTGTGTGGGTGCTGGGTTGTCAATAGTGGCCTTGAGGTCAGACTAGATGATTCAATTGTTTTCAATAAGAGAGTGACAGTAGTTTTACAAAGATCTTTGGCATATAATAGGGATCTAAAAACAGTGCATGGCTGATGACCTTAACTTTTAAAAGGTTATTGAGTTTATCTCTAATGGGGAAGCCGACAGTGCTGAGAAACATAAAGGTAAAATATTACAAATGGCTATTAAGGAATATCCATCTCTAAAAGTGGTATTTTTTACAGCTGAAATATGTTACACTAAAATACTCCCAACTGGCCTAATTAAAATTGGGAAACACAATAAATGAAGTCTCAGTGCTGTTAACCTATAGGATGTGCATTTATGCTTGAATAAAGCTCATTAAGGACCACATAATTTCAAGGTAAGAGGCGAAATCAGTAATAATGAGGTGATAAACTCATGACTGTATATTTTATGGTACTTATAATGAGCTGCAGAAAACTCCATTTAGTAACATTAGGTTTAATACAAATAGTACCTTGAAATCTTGAATGGTTCTTTGTGCCAACAAACTTTGATTTCCTGTGTGCTGTTGTGCATACTGGATACTGTATGAAAACCAGGGTAAATTTACGGTACCTCTACACTTAAAATGCTATGGATCTTTCAGGCTTAGCTGCATCATGGCCCAGATGGTGGTCAGTAGTCATTGCACTAATACAGTGTCCTTTTTAGACCTGCTTGGATATAATCAAAGATGAGCCATGAGAAGAGTTTGTTTAGATGGAACCAGGTCAAAGCTGACTTTTACATTGCATCTCTAGTGCAAATCTTAGTTTATGGGGCAGCAGAACTTGCATTTTTAACCTTCATCCCTTAGGGAAGCTTAAGGCAGGAACTGGCTAAGAGATTTCCTAGAATACTGTACCCATACCAAAGCTGCTCTGTTCTTGTACACAGTTGAAATTGACACTCTGTCTCGCAGGAATTTCTTCTTTTTTGAGTTGTTGCAACTCAGGTGTTTATTCTTTCATCTGGTTTAGACTCTTTTTCGCTGTTTGCTACAGTATATGGATATGGATTTTTCCCTTTTGAAAGCTATCAGGAATTCAGGAATCACAGTGGTTCTTCCTATTTTTTTCCTTTCCGGTTTTCCCCTTTTCTTGATTAAAAAAAATATTTTTTAAGGTAGTAACATCTGGGATTTTCTTTCCTCCTATGTATATATTGAGAAATAGGCTGCAACAGGAACCTCAAATCTAAAACCTTCCATTTTCAGCAATGGGATTTTTTCAGTCAAATGCTCAGTCCCAGATCTGTCCCTACAGCTTTGGATCTAAAACCCGAAGGGCCCTATTTTCTGATACCAGCTTGGATGAGTCCAAAAGCTTGTGCAAAGAGCTGATCTTGGAAGATTTCCAGCATTTTGGACCAAAATCTGTTGAGAACAATTTGAGATTTGGCCTTAGCTCAGACCTAATCTGGAGCAAAAGACCACTTCCTGGGCTCATCACTACAATATATGGAACACTGGGAATGAGTCAAATATATACACTAACATTTAAGGGAGTTAGGTGTCCAATTATCATTGACAGTCAATGGGATTTGGGCTTAAGAACCTTTGAGAATCCCAGCCCAAATTATGTCTCCGACAGCACTTTTCTATCATAACAATAGGTGCTCCATAGATAAAACTGATGCTAACTTCCCAATATGAAGAAACCAACCTTCTTGAAATCCTCCCAGAGTAGAATTTTTCTGCTTAGTTTAGTTAAACATTTTAAAAAGGGGGTTTAAAGTTATGGTCGAAGATTTTGAAGAATGGGAGCCTAAAGTTAGTCTCCTAAATCCACATTTAAGCACTTCCATAAGTGATTTTTAAAAGTATGGCTGGATATTCAGCACTTAAATTTTTTTTTAGAATCATAGGACTGGAAGGGACTTCGAGAGGTCATCTAGTCCAATCCCCTGCACTCATGGCAGGACTAAATATTATCCCTAAAGATTATCCCTGACAGGTGTTTGTCTAACCTGCTCTTAAAAATCTCCAATGATGGAGATTCCACAACATTCCTAGGCAATTTATTTCAGTGATTAACCACCCTGACAGGAAGCTCATTGCTTCTTGTCCTATCCTCAGAAGTTAAGAAGAACAAGTCTTCTCCCTCCTTGTAACAACCTTAACAACTAATCCTTAACAACTCTGTGACACAACTATAGATGATTATCCTCATTTTACAGATTGAGAAACTGAGTCACAGAGAAGTTAAGTGACATTTCCTAGGCCTTCAGTGTCACAACGAGGGTTAGAACTCAGATGTTCCTGGCTATACTCAATACTGCTTGTATAAAACTATTATCACGTAACTGGCCTCTGTGGCATGCGTCTGACGAAGTGGGTATTCACCCACGAAAGCTTATGCTCCAATACATCTGTTCGTCTTAAAGGTGCCACAGGACTCTCTGTTGCTTTTTACAATGAACTGAGCCTTTCTTAGCAATCATCCTATTAATGAAGGTCTATTTTGTGACTATACAACTATGATGGTGGGTACTTTAATATTTCCACTGTATACAACTTCCCCCACTGTCAGGATGCAGACTGTCAATGTTAGGGGATTGGGAGCCCTGAACAGTAAATATATGGTGGAGGTGTATATTTGTTTTTGTGAAATTCAGCTTTTGCAAGAGTGTTTTATTTAGATGGTAGTATGCTTAATTCATGAGATTCTATCATTTTTATGATGGTCCAAGGAGATAGCTCTCATAAATTCAATCCATCGCATAATGATATGAGTAAGAAACTCCAAGATGAAGACAGAAGTATCAGACCTCAAAAAAGGGATTTGGAAAGCAATTCACAGTTCAGAAAGGCTAGCATTTTCCAACTTGGGTGCCTAAAGTTAGGAACCTAAATATACATTTAGGCACCTAAATAAATGTCCTGATTATCAGAGGTCCTGAACACCCAGTGTCACAGTTGGGTCTCAGGCAGTCAGACATAGTAGTCAGAACCAGAGTCCACAGTCATGATACCGGGAAGTCAGAAGCAGGAGACATATTGGCAGTGTTTTCCCCAGGAATTGAAATTAGGGGGGGTGTTCAAAAATACGGGGGGGGAGGACCGATGAGGGGTCAGACCGTTAGGAAAAAAGTGGGCTGTATGGCACCATAGTAAAAACTGAAAAATGTTTCACGACCATTTTATTAGATTTAACTCATGTTTTTTAAATCATCACACAAATTAAAGTTGGCTACACAAGTCTACTATGAAGCACTACATCTACATCCTTTTTGGTTTCTTGTTGTAATTTTGCACAACTCTGTTAATGAACTTCTCGAATGCACTGTATTCATTTTTGGTGGCTTCTCATGTATCCAGTACTTCCAGTCCTTTATGATATGCTCATGAAGGCGACTTCTTTCAGAACACAAAATTTTATTCAATGAGGAAAAAGAATGCTCAACTGTAGCTGTTGTGACTGGGACTAGAAAGAGATGAATTCCTACTTCTTTCAGACCAGGAAACATAGAACAAAAATTGGGTCGAACCACTAGTGATGATAAAGAAGAAGTTGAAGTCAAATCTTCATTTGTTAGTCGTATGATATTCCACTCTGTGTTCAAATTCTCTATTCTGTCCTGATCACATGGCAGCCCCATCGCAGTTAGTGCCTCACTCCACTCAACTGTCAGTGTTTTATAAGATAGGCATCTGTAAAAGCTACGTAGAGGTTGATAGAATCCAGATGTTGGTGTTGTAGAGATGTATGAATCAAGTCTGTGTACTTTACTTTTTTAGCTGGCTTAACAAACACTTCTTGTCCTCTTCTTTTAAGGAGTCAATATAAGTACCCTAATTAGTCAACTTCTGAACTGAAGTCTTTGCTTCTTCCAGTACGTTTTCAATGGATATCTCTCTGTTTGATCCAAATGTAGCTTCCATTGCTGGACTGAGATCTACTACTGTTGTAGCAGACGCCTAAATGCCATTGTTTAATGACCCAAGTGGTTTCAACAGTATACTTACAAGAGAGAATGGCGATTGTTTTCTCTGAACTTAGTAGCAAAAGTAGTCCACCAACCTCACGACTTAGATCTGTCCCAGCTCAGTAGATAGTTTCCAAAGCCAATAATAATGGTTGCAGTAATTTTAAGACAACTGCCAAGGATTGCTCATGAGAAAGCCAGTAGGTTTTCCCAGGTTGGACTAATCTGAACTTCAGTCCCAGTGTATCGTCTATATTTTCCAAGACGTTCAGTCCTTTTGGACTCTTGCTGAAAAACAGAGTATAATGAAGATATTAAATTTATAGCTTTTTAAATGCCTTTTGAAGATTCTGCAGCTTGTACTAGTGCTAGTTGGAGTAGACGGCATCTGCAGTGTGTATAGGAGAGTTTAGAGTTACACTTTTCTCTGAGCAAAGCTTGTACTTCACTATGTCTTCCAGAGAAATTTGCAGCTCCATCAAATGCACAAGCAACCATCTCTTTGGGGTTCAGTTTACAAGCATTTAACTCTTCTAAGATGTGGGTTGTCAGAAATTCAGGTGGTGTTTCTTCTATAACCTGAACACCTAGAAATTTGTCTATTGGCCTACCATTGACATCAAGATAACGTACACAGTGACTTAATACTTGACACCCATTTGCATCAGTTCATTCATCAGCCATGTATGCACATTTTCTGAATGTGGTTCACTTTTTCAACTGCTGAGTCTTTCAGTGTTGCACTGCATGTTTCTAAACAGTCAGTTCAGTTTCTTGCAGAAAGATAGTGAGCATTTGCTGGTCTTGGTCAGAACCAGTGTCCAACTTCAGGATTAACAAATGACAATGCACTTAACATTGGCCTCCAGTTTGTGGTGTGTGGTATCTCTTGCTTAAAGAGAAAGTATGATGTGACAGCCATATTGGTTTGAATAAACTGTGTCTCCATTATTTTTAACAGCCTCGTTAAGTACTTCTAAAATTGGCTTTGACAATGACTGGCTTATAAGGCTTTCTGCATGTCGATGCAGTCCAGAGGATTGGTGTTTTGCAGCCTTTTCACATAGTTTGTCAGCATTGGCTTTGCTGATTGGTCTGGCAAACCAAGCTCCTCCACTTTTATTTTATAAATCCATGGTATGCTGACATCTTGAATACTGCGTGCAGTTCTGGTTGCCCCATCTCAAAAAAGATATATTGGAGTTGGAAAAGGTACGGAGAAAGGCAACTAAAATGATTAGTGGTATGGAACAGCTTCCATATGAGGAGAGATTAAAAAGACTGGGACTTTTCAGCTTGGAAAAGAGAGGATATAATAGAGGTCTATAAAATCTGGACTGGTGTAGAGAAAGTGAATAAGCTCCTTCACATAGCACAAGAACTAGGGGTCACCCAATGAAATTAATAGGCAGCAGGTTTAAAACAAACAAAAGGAAGTACTTCTTCACACAACACGCAGTCAACCTGTGGAACTTTTTGCCAGGGGATGCTTGAAGGCCAAAACTATAACAGGGTTCAAAAAAGAACTAGATAAGTTCATGGAGGATATTTCCATCAATGCCTATTATACTTTTTCAGGTACAAGTATTTTATACACTGTATATGCCTTTAAAGTGTGTATTAATGTTTCAGTTTCAATTCAAATTTCCAATCAATGACTAAATTGTCAACACTGCGTGTAACTAGCTGACCAGTGGGGGGGTGTTGGGGAAATTCAGGGGGGGTACACCCCCACTGGGTGTGTGTGTAGGGAAATCCCTGCATACTGGAGATCATAACCATGAGTGGGGAACCAGAATCAGGCTAGGTCAGGATACCTGAGAGTCAGAGGGAGGACCCAAACTGGAAATCAGGAACCATAAATCAGATGCCAGGAGTCAAGTTGATTTGGAATGCCAGGAAATCAAGGAGCAGGCAGCAGACTGTACAGAGCAGGGTGAAGCCCAGTTGTTCAGATAGCTTCTTGTTCCTGCTGCTGGCTTAAGTAGGGCCAGTCAGCTGCTCTGGGACTCTGCCTGTTGGACCTCAGGGGTAGAGCCTCATGCTGGGGCTAGGCTTTGGGGAGTCCAGGTAAGGCATTGTTAGCCAAGTAAGGGGTTGGAGGGGGCTGCTCTCATGAGTCTTGTGGATCTGGGTTTGAGACCCAGGAACGCCTATTGAAGTCATATAGATGATTAAAAAAAAAGTCTATAGTGGAAATATTATCACTCTCACTGTTACAGCCACAGATGAAATTTCAGCAATTTCTTTATTTAGATGCCTTGATATGGATTCAGGTGACTAACTATAGGCAACAAAGTTTGCAAATATTGGTCAGTGTTTTTAAAAAGGACAGTAATATCAATCTCCTGCATTTACTATCTAGCAGAGTCAACAGAAATTGTACTTTAAAAGATTAATCTCCTAAAAACAGAGATTTTAAATGCTATGATAGGACTAGTAAATTTATTATTTTAACTAGTGCTGTGATAGGACTAGTAACCTTAAACAAAATAACATAGTGACTGAAATAATGTGGACTAAGTAGTTATGGCAAGCAGAACTGAAAAAGAACTTCCCTTTGGCACACAAAGGTCAACAGGATTTATTTTTTTAATGGCTAAACTGTGGTAAAATGTTAATTAAATCTGGGCTTGATCCTTGGTGCTGAGTTCCCACAACAGCCACTGAATGTGCTCAACACTTTTTAAGATTAGGTGACAAGGCACTAGATAAAAGCCTCAAACATGGCATGAAAGAGAACGTGATTCTCTCTGAACAAAACATTCTGAAAAAGAATGTACCAGGCTGACCTAGGTTTAATAAAGTGAGTGTTAAGGAGCCATACATTTGTATAAGAAGTTCCACCTGGATGGGAGTGGGATATATTTTAGTGAGCTACCCCAGTGAGTTTGATATAAATAGAAAATAAATATATGAGAAGCTACTGCAGACAAAACAGAGAGCAAAGGAATGTGTGAAACTATTTCCATGTTCCTCCAAATAAATTCCCAGATGAGCTTTAAACATGAAGTAAGGGCATCCAACTGTGGTCTGTCTTTCTTGGAAGATTGTGCTAAATCTTGTTAGCTGATCCATAGATATTATTGGAGCAATTAAAGGACGTGGCCCTCAGTATTTCTAGATAATGCACCATATGTGAATAGTTTTAGGTAGCCTGCTACAAACTGTTAAGGTCTGCAGGGTTGTGGTTTGACTTGAATAAGGGTGGTTAAAGGGGATGGGAGGTAGATTATAAGAGGAGCTTGTGGGTTTGCACTTGAAGATAAAGCAAGAATACAAAATATTTATTAGGATTCATGTGGTGAGATAAATTGGATTCTAATTGCTCTGGATATAGGATGTGGGTCATGAAAATCATTGTGGAAATTAGCAATAAATGAGCAGTATGGTCATGCCATGTCCAGTAAACTCTTGATTCCATTACTTAAGTTTTGTCTCCTCAGCACATGCTTAACTTTAAACAGGTGCTTAAGTCCAGCTGAAGTCAATGAAACTTAAGCACATGCTTAAAATAAAATGGCTAGCTGAGTAGGGATGGACTGTTTAAACTACTACAGTTAGAGGAAAACATCAGACAGCTGTAAAAGCAGGTGTATGGAAAATAAAGATTGCTGTTCTTTTCCTGAGTATTGGTGAGTTATCAGAACTTTTTTGCCAACAATTACAACCAGAATATTCCCCTTCTCAAGTTTTGACAAAACTAATGAGATATTGAGGTAAGAAAGTCCAAGGGATTGCTACGCTATATAATATGGATCAAATTAATTTCTGGTGTAAATCTACTAAGTCAGTGGAGTTGCATCAAGGATGATTTTGTTCCTATGTTTTCCAGTCCACATCAACTGGATTCTTTTTGGTAAATCTAAAGTTATTCTTCTTCGCCTTTGCCTTATCCCATCAATCGGGGTTGCAGCTCTTGTTCTTCATCTCCAAGCATTCTTGTCAAGTGCATCTTCCAATCTGACACCAAACTTCTTCATATCCTCCATCAATGTCTCAAACCACCTTTTTTCTGGGTCTTCCTCATTGTCTTTGTCTTTATCCTGTGACTACTAGCTCTTGTACTCTCTGGCCAACATATCCCACATCTTGTCATCTCACATGACCCAGCCATCTCAGTTGATACTCCATGAACTTTTCTGTGATGGGGGCTACCTGCATCATGCCTTGTAGTGTTTCATTGCATAGCCTATCAGTTGTTTTCTTACTCAGTGTCCACCTGCGTATTCTTATTTTGGCAATGTGCAGTAGTTCTCTCTTTCTCGCTGCCTAGCATTCTGACCCAGACATTGTAGCAGGCCTAATCCTGGTCTTTGCTCTTTAGCTTACCTGGTATATTCTTATTGCGGAGAATTCCTGTCAATTCCCTCCATTTGCACCAAGTGCTCTTCATGTGGCCCCTAACATCAGCATCCACATTCACATCAGGACTTAACATTGAACCACGGTATATGAGTTATTTCACAGACTTTAACTCTATAACATCTAGTTCTATTGGCTTCTCGTTGTCCCTCTCAATAAAGCATAGTATGTATTCTGTCTTTTGTTGGCTGATTAGTAAACCATTTTTTTCTAATGCAGTCCTCCATCCCTGTGGATCCCTTTCCAGCAAATGTCATTGATGAAAACCATGCTGTATGGAGCCTCTCCTCTAATCCCTTGTGTCAAGTTGTCCATTACAATCACAAACAGGAATGGGTTTAAGGCTGATCCTTGATGTATATCTACTGTCACAGTAAATGGCTCACTGTAGCCACAGCTCCTTCTCACTACTGTTTTGCTACCCTCATACATATCCATGATAGTCTGAACATATGTCTCTGTCAGATTGCGTGACTGCAAGCTGCACCATAACAATTCTTTAGGAATTCTGTCATAAGCCTTCTGTAAATCTACAAACATTAAATGCAATTCTTTGCATTTCTCCCTATACTTCTCCTGCAATATTCAGGCTGAAGACACTGCATCCATTGTTGATCTTCTTGGCATAAATCCAAATTGGTTGTTGCTTGCATGATATTCCTGTGCCTCATGGAGACTTTTCTCAGTAATTCTTTTGAACCATTTTATTGTGTGACTCATTCACTTGGTGCATTGGTAATTACTACAATTTTGCATTCCTCTTTACACTTGAAGATAAGGACCATGGGCTCCTCCTCCACTCTTTGGGTGTTTTCCAGTATGGAGAATTAAGTTGAAGCGTTGTATTAAGATGGAATATATGGTCCTAAAGCGTTAAGGGTATTAACATAACCCAGTTACTGTCCAATATTGATAGTTTTAAACCAGATTCAGGGTATGGTATATAGAGACCTCAGCCTGCTTAGTACCATGGCAAACATGTCATTAAAATCCTTAGGCTTTCATTTTAACAACATCCCTTGTTCCCTTTCTGGGTAGAGTCTTTACAAGGAAAAAAACCCTTTTTTGACAGTCTGCTAGATGGTAATGACTGTCCTTTTGGGGAAAAGAGAAGTTAGTTGAGCTGGGCTGGAGTTGTTTTTGTTAAAATCCAATCCCATTTCTTAAAAGACTAAACAAGACCAACACATACAAGAGAGAGAGAATAGAATACCAAAAATAGAAAATGCAGCTTCTGTCTCTGGTGTTGACTCTCACTTGCAACCTTATTTCTGGAAAAACACTGGTATAGCACACGGTCTTATCAGCCACTCCAAGACCTGGCAAACTCATACCAGCATCAGGCCGTTTAGGGCATTGCTTTTAGCTGCCTCTCTTCTGGGCACTGGCTTTACAGCAGTGTTGTAAAATATGCAGTCGTGGCTTGCTAAGCCAGACTCTTATTAGACAGATGGAAAAAGGAGAGGGATAGGAAAGAGAAGAAATAAGGTAGGGAAGGAAAAGAACACGCAAGGCATGTGCAAAGACAGGGTTTCACATCCCAGGTGGTATTTGGGATTTAGCTGAAGCTGGTGGAGGCGGCGATGTCATCTGGGTCTCTCTGGCTCAGTTTGGTAAGGAGATTTCTCAGGATTAGGATGAAGACGGTCCAGGGTCCCAAGAGATGTCCACTACCTTATCTTGTAATGTTTCTGTTACCATTATTTGTACTCCATTCCTCTTTGCTACTGAGCCATGATACATCATTTTGTAGCCCTTCACAATGTTCATGGATTTCAACTTCTTCTATTTTGTCTGTCTTGTACAGTCTCTCTTCTCTTCTCTTCTGTTCAGTCTCTCGGCTGCTTCCCTTGATTGCCTGGTCATTGTTCCCACAGGGAAGCCAGATGTCATACTTGGGCCACACACTCTCAGAATAGAGTATTCTTTGTCCATTTTCCACAGCCATCAGGCGAAGCCATTGTGTATTGATTCTGGGGGATGCCCTAGCATTGTACTGATATACTCCTGAAGATGAAAACCCATAGAGTATATGTGATTGGCACAACTTTTACATGCCGGCTGGCCAGGCCTAATGTTCTTGGTTTGAGATCAGAGTTCTTTCTCCTAGGTGGTCTGCCTGCCACAGCTGACAAGCCCCATCAGCATGGAGCAATCTGTTGAAAAGGTGCCAGACACCTGCCTTTCACACCCCCACTTCCAGTTAAGAACACATCTGCCATGAGAATGCAAGAGGTAGAAGTTTAGCTGTCAGAGGCTATATATTGTGCTGGCTTCATGTGGCATTTTCTAGGTAGTGACAGCTCGTCCTCAAACTCATCTCAGCCATGACTGCTCTTTAGATCTAAAATTATTGGCTATCGTAATTAAGCATCACAGATGTATTTTTCCTGCAAACAGGACTTGAACCTGAGCAACCAACATTCCCAGGCAACCAACAAGACAACCAACATCCCCACACTGCTGCCCGACATCAGCTGTAACCTGGCTGCTTCTGGTTACCAACAGTCCACATGGGAAGTTCTGCCTAGAGCAGGGGTGGGCAAACTTTTTGGCTCGAGGGCCACAGCTGGGTGGGAAAATTGCATGCAGGGCCGGGGCGGGAGGGAGTGTGGGGTGTGGGAGGGGGTGCAGTGTGCAGGAAGGGACTCAGGGCAAGGGGTTGGGGCAGAGGAGGGGTGCATGGTGTATGAGAGGGCTCAGGGAGGGGGTTCGGGTGCAGGAGGGGTGCAGAGTGCAGGAGGGGGCTCAGGGCAGGGGTGCAGGGAGGGGTGTGGCGTGCGGGAGGGGGCTCAGGGCAGGGGGTTGGGGTGCGGGGTGCAGGAGGTGTTCGGGCTCTGGCCTGGCGCTGCTTACCTGGAGCGGCATACACCGGTGCCAGGGCAGGCTCCTTGCCTGACTGCCTGGCCCTGCACCGCTCCTGGAAGCAGCCGGCACCACGTCCCTGCGGACTCTGGGGGAGGGGAGGCAGAGGGTTCCATGCGGTGCCCTCGCCTGTGGGTACCTCCCCCGAAGCTCCCATTGGCCCCGGTTCCCCGTTCCCGGCTAATGGGAGCTGCGGGGGGCAGTGTCTCTACCCCCCCAACCAGGGGCCGCAGGGACATGGTGCTGGCTGCTTCTAGGAGCAGTGCGGGGCCTGCAGTGCCACGGGGATGGCAATCCCGTGGGCCGTAGTTTTCCCCCCACCCCCAGCCTAGAGTGATCTGAGTGACAGTTGCCTTAGTGATCATTGATTAGCTTCTGAATCCTATATAAGCCCAAGGGGCATAACAGAAAGTGTCCAGGCAAAACTATGGATCCCCAAAACTATGGATGCCACGACTGCCCTGTTTCTGGTCTCCTGGTATTTACCTTGGCTCTGACTTGGATTCTGACTCCTGACTGAGCCCTAGAACTGCAGCACAGACCCTGATTCCTAGTTCTGTCTCCAGCTCTGACCCTCGGGCTGATTCCGGATACTGATGATCCTCAGCTTGACTCTTGACCCAGATACTGGCTCTGAACCCTGGCTCCCTAGCTCCTGCCATTAGTCCTGCCTACCTTCATTGAGGAGCCTGACAAATCTTAAAATAAAAATTGGCTTTGTATAATCTATAAATATTAGAAAATCCTATTAGTATGTGATAATTGTATACATTTATATGTAACCCTTCTGCCACGTGGAGCCAGCAGCAACCAGGGCTGGGTTCAATATCTAGGGGTTCCTTTTCAACAATACAACACAGAACCGGCTCAAGCCCCCACCCAGTAACCTGGAAAAATTACACACCACCCCTGGGTGCCTCTGAGAGGCAATACTTCCTCACTCGCAAGCACAGAGTCTGAGTGTAGAAAAGAAACTTTTAATGAAAGGAGAGAAGTCACCTGACATTAATTATGGAAAATGCCACAAGCAGGATTCATAAACATAAAACTGTGAGCAGGACACCCACCCCAGTGTCTGTGGGATAGTGCCTTCTGCCTCATGTTCTTGAGTTCTACAACCAAAAGTTCCTTTTACGGTGCCCCCCCTCTGCTCCCTCACCATACCCCGCTCACAGTAGTTGTCCTTGGTCAGTGAGGACCCAGGGTTCAGAGGTGCATCTGTGTGAGTTCACCTCCCACCTAGGGAAGAAGGCACCTTGCTTGCTCCACCCTCTGAGCTCTTGCCAGCCACCTGCTTGCCACTCCTGCTGGCCACCCATCAGTCAGTCACCTGCTGCTGCTGCTACCTGCCTCTCTGCTGTGACCTCTGCAGGTCACTCTCTTAGTGATTTTTAGCTCTTAGCAGGCTGGGCAGAAACACAGTCCCACCACCACTGATTTCAGCTCTGATTGAGCATTTAAAATAACAAAGAAGCTCCTAATAAAGCCCATCTAGCTCTTTCTTTAAACAGTGGGGAGGCACAAGTTAAACCAGATAGGGGACCACTAGGCAGAGTCCACACCTCCTAGCTCAGACAGCCATCCCCACTCCTCTTACTTTTACAGGGCTCTGACGTTCAAGCCCCTCCCTGGTTTAATGAGGTCGTTTCAGCTGAGGGTGACCCCCTCATTTGGGACAGGTTAAGCACAATTCTGCTCCCCTTTATTCATACAATAATGACAATAACATTGATAACAGCATTTCACTACCCCTGCATTCAGTACTAAAGTGATTTGTAAGCCAACACCAGGCAAAGTTGATTACTTTGAGCAACACTGCTCTATCTGCTGGATATTTAAGCAGAGTAGGTGTGTTCATGTAAATACAAAAAGAACAGGAGTACTTGTGGCACCTTAGAGACTAACAAATTTATTTGAGCATAAGCTTTCGTGGGCTACAGCCCACTTCTTCAGATGCGTCCGAAGAAGTGGGCTGTAGCCCACGAAAGCTTATGCTCCCGAAGAAGTGGGCTGTAGCCCACAAAAGCTTATGCTCAAATAAATTTGTTAGTCTCTAAGGTGCCACAAGTACTCCTGTTCTTTTTGCTGATACAGACTAACACGGCTGCTACTCTGAAACATGTAAATGCAGTTTGCTCCTGAAGTCTCTCCCCCTCCCAGCTAGCTGTCAGGGGAGAATTCATTCAGACCCTGCTTACATATATACAGTAGGTTACTAGCTGCAGAATATTAACATGTCATAAAATTAAATAACTCATTGGAGTTTCAACTCTAATATGAAAAATTACAGCAGATGGTATTGTGCCGTCAGTAAATGAAAGTTTGAAATGTTTCTATTGTTCAGCTGTTGTATTACACTCCTTCATAGCTTTCTGTTCTCTCTGCCTGCAGGTTTTCATTTCTTTGTCATTATATCATTTTTCCTTATCTTTTTATGTTTCGCTTTCTGTCTGTTCATGACTTAATATTTTCCTGTTTCCTTGTCTAAATGCAAGCAGAACTTCAAATGTACTTGCTGAAATGGAGTATTCAGACCTTACCATTAAACTCTTATATGATTCATGGAGATATTGGGAATATTACCAAACGTAATGAAGAAATAATCATTTTTAGCTTTTTTTTTAGAGTGATGTATACAAAACAATATGCCAAGTGTGTAATTTCATGTCTATGCACGATAATAATTAGTATGGTGTCCCAGACCATAAATGACCAATACCACAATAATAACACATTTCATCTAGAGTATGGGAAGGCAGTCAAGATGCCAATAGCATGTGCTATCTTTATGGAAATTATTAGTGATTCAGGGCTTGCTTGAATACCTATGGGAGTCTTTCCATTGACTTCAGTGGAGACTGGACTGGGCTCTTAATAACCAAGGATAGGGGAAAGGCAGTGTGCTGGATGAGTAGTGGCTATGTATTAATCTATGAATACTGATATGTAATGATGATATGAATATTGTAAGTGACCTGGTCAGTGAACTAAATGTACTGTATAGCTATGGTGCGTTTTTGGAATTTGCTATATGGCTGTATTGATGTAACTTAACAAGGGGCTGTGGTAAGAGTAAACAAGAAAGCAACACAACAGATCTAGATAAGGATACCCCAGTATGTATTTGAAAGACAATGGGGCAAGCTTTTAGCTAACCTTGTGGCTTTGTGGAAACTGGGAAAGCAGGAGTTTGGGGACTCTCTACACATCTAGGAGTAAGACTTAAATGCTTTGTAATTAGCTTTGGATTCTTCAGTATATGGGACATGTGATGTGATATACAAACCCCACATTGAGAAATAAAAGGTTAAGGAGCTGCTCTGGGTCCAGGTGGCCCCACCCCATCACACCTGCAAAGCCTGCATAAGATGGAGGAGGAGCTTAAAAAAAAAAGTAGGCAGAGTGGGGAAATAAGCTGGTCTGTGCTCTGAACTCCTGGGAAGGAGCACCTCAGTAGCACTTTCTGTGTGAAGCCTGGTGATACTGACCTGACCAAGCCTGCACAGGAGGGACTGTTGACTTTTTGAAGATCAGAAATTTTATTTTTGTGTGCAGTATTTGCTTTACCCTGAGTGAAGAGAGGGCACCGGTAGGCAGGGCCGGCTCCAGGGTTTTTGCCGCCCCAAGCAGCAAAAAAAAAAAAAAAAAAAGCCGCGATCGCGATCAGCTCTACAGCCGCCGCTTCAGTCTTCGGCGGCAATTCGGCGGCTGGTCCTTCGCTCCCAGCGGGACCAAGGGACCCGCCCCCGAAGACCCAGACTTGCCGCCCCAAAAACAGCTGGAGTGCTGCCTCTCTCCGTTGGCCGCCCCAAGCACCTGCTTGCTGGGCTGGTGCCTGGAGCCGGCCCTGCCGGTAGGAAGTGATCCAGGGAGGCAGTTGCATAGCACCCCAATGTGTGGAGATTAGCTGTCTATCCTTGGGCCCTGGATTGAAGCCTGGTGGAGAGGGTGGGCCTGGAATCCCCTACTTTATATACATAAAGAGGGGGCAATGACAGAAATCTATCCCTTGGTAGGGAACCAAGTTGGGGAAGACCCTGAAGATACAAGGCTACAGAGCCCAAGACCCTGACCTAAGGGGAAAGCCCAGAAGCCCTTGCTGACTTCTGAAGATTCCCATTATTTAACTCTTTGTGTACCTTGAAAGGGGTGGACTTGAACATGTGATGTGGGCAGAGGCTGAGCTGCTAAAAGGACAGACCACTGCAATGCAAAACTATAGCGAGGAAGGGGAATGCCTGGGCTGAAGACTACCTGCCACATCCCTGCATGACCACTAGGAGGCACTGGTGGTGAGTGTTCCCTTACACAGGGATCAGAGTGGTAGCCGTGTTAGTCTGGATCTGTAAAAGCAGCAAAGAATACTGTGGCACCTTATAGACTAACAGACGTTTTGCAGCATGAGCTTTCGTGGGTGAATACCCACTTCACAGGGAGGTTCTCTGGCATAATATTTCTGCTTCATTAGTAACAGTTAAAAGACCAATAAGGTTACATCTGTTGATCTGGAGTAACAGGTTAATATTTGGATCAGGTTAAAGTCTCCTCCAGGTAACTCTCTTTACTGTGGCTCTAGAAGGAAAGAGGCCATTGTTTCAAATGATAAATTGTCCTTATATGTAGTTATGCTTTGAACTATTGTCCATTCATAGAACCAACTTGTTCACTGTCACACTAATACTTCAGTAAAACTGCTTTCACTTTTCATTGATGCTTTCATTTTTACGTTAAGGGATACCCTTGTTTTTTCAGTGAGGTCCCCTATATTTCATTGAGGCCCTAAAACAGTTGCCTTTCTAGATGGACCAGTCGGATAGTTTGGCCCATTGCAACATACTTCTACTGAATCTTACTTTGCTTCCTCTATTCATGCTTGACAGTCGACAGTCTATGTCAGGGGTCGGCAACCTTTCAGAAGTGGTGTGCCGAGTCTTCATTTATTCACTCTAATTTAAGGTTTCGCGTGCCAGTAATACATTTTAACGTTTTTAGAAGGTCTCTTTCTATAAGTCTATAATATATAACTAAACTATTGTTGTATGTAAAGTAAATAAGGTTTTTAAAATGTTTAAGAAGCTTCATTTAAAATTAAATTAAAATGCAGAGCCCCCCGGACCGGTGGCCAGGACCCAGGCAGTGTGAGTGCCACTGAAAATCAGCTCGTGTGCCGCCTTCGGCACGCGTGCCATAGGTTGCCTACCCCTGGTCTATGTAATCTGCTGTTCATGCAGGTGTCCTACATGTGTTTCAATGTGACTGATGCTTATTTTAATTTTTACAGCATTCATGAAGTTTTATATGGATCTAGCTCCTTTCTCTACTTTCAACTCCAGGATTCTGTTTGACTGGCATTTTCAAAGGAGTCCTAAGAGTTGGACAGTTAACTCCTGTAGGTTCCTTTGACAATCTCAGCCTAAGGGAATATTTGTTGAAGACTGAGTTACCTTCATTTTTTTTTAAGTCTGCTATAAAGAACCTGAGCAAAGCAGTGGAAACAAGGTCTCCTACATTTGCTCTGTTAGTGCTGGAATAACTTCTGCATTTATCCTTGATTTTACTGATGGCCTCCTGTGAAGATTTTATAATACAGAACTTGAATTTTCATAGAATGTACATCCTAAAAAAAGTTCTAAAAGTTGCTAAGAAAGGTGGCGACATAATTTAAACGTGGTTTAGCAGCCATTGTATTACATACCTGCCAAAGACACAAAGCAGCTGTACAGGATTATTCATCATTACTTTAGCTTCTGAATTTAAAAGCCCTTGCATTTTAGAACTATATGTTTGCATATAAAACTTCGGATTGCAATCAGAATTGGTCTGTGATGAATGCTTCTCTGGTTTATACCTGAAAACACTCTTTCTGTGGGCAGCACATACTTTTCATGTAGAAGGGAAAACTGAGTTCAAATTTAGGACACTTACCATTTGGAGGCAAAATGCTTAAGCCATCCAGATACAATGAAATTCTGCAATGACCCTTAAAACCTGCCACTGCAGAATTGAAGGTTAATCTGTCTTATACATCAATCAACCATGAACAAGCAATATAGTACATTGAGCAAAAGAATAGGAGATTTCAGCATGCTAATGAGCTAGACTCTCAGTGTACCTATAACAGGAATTTTAATCCTTTCTGTCACAAGCCTGAATCTGTAGGTCATAGTAAATGATCCCCAATAAATTCTTAATCTATTCAAAACTCCTGCAAATAGATGTATATGGATGTCTCGTTTGACAAGCATGCATTGGTTAGAAACACTTGTTACTTTGTCCCTTAATAATTATTAATACTGTATGGAAAAAGAAGGAACTGTGGTAATAGTTGACAGTTACCAACTCACTGTCATAATACAAGAGCTACTAAACTTATCTGAAGCATTGTGGTGTGGGTCCAAATTTTAATCTGTTCTGGTGGATCTGAAAAAACAATGAGGAGTCTGGTGGCACCTTAAAGACTAACAGATTTATTTGGATATAAGCTTTCGTGGGTAAAAAACCCACTTCTTCAGATGCAGGGAGTGAAAATTACAGATACAGGCATAAATATATATATTGGCACATGAAGAGAAGGGAGTTACCTTACAAGGGGAGAACCAATGTTGAAGGCCAATTCAGTCAGGGTGGATGTAGTCCACTCCCAATAATTGATGAGGAGGTGTCAATACCAAGAGAGGGAAAATTGCTTTTGAAGTGAGCCAGCCACTCCCAGTCCCTATTCAAGCCCAAATTGATGGTGTTAAGTTTGCAAATGAATTGTAGCTCTGCAGTTTCTCTTTGAAGTCTGTTTTTGAAGTTTTTTTGGTTGAAGAATGGCTACTTTTAAATCTGTTATTGAATGTCCAGGGAGACTGAAGTGTTCTCATACTGGCTTTTGTATGTTACCATTCCTGATGTCTGATTTGTGTCCATTTATCCTTTTACGTAGAGATTGTCCAGTCTGGCCAATGTACATGCCAGAGGGGCATTGCTGGCACATGATGGCATATATCACATTAGTAGATGTGCAGGTGAATGAGCCCCTGATGGTGTGGCTGGTGTGGTTGGGTCCTATGATGGTGTTGCTAGAGGAGATATGGGGACAGAGAAGGCAACGGGGTTTGTTACAGGGATTGGTTCCTGGGTTAGTGTTTCTGTAGTGTGGTGTGTAGTTGCTGGTGAGTATTTGCTTCAGGGGGGCTGTCTGTAAGTGAGGATTGGCCTGCTTTCTAAGGTCTGTGAGAGTGAGGGATCGTTTTCCAGGATAGGTTGTAGATTATTGATACTGTCTCACATGACCGTCTCATAAATAAACTAGGGAAATGCAACCTAGATGGAGCTACTATAAGGTAGGTGCAAAACTGGTTGGAAAACCATTCCCAGAGAGTAGTTATCAGTGGTTCACAGTCATGCTGGAAGGGCATAACGAGTGGAGTCCTGCAGGGATCAGTTCTGGGTCCAGTTCTGTTCAGTATCTTCATCAGTGATTTAGATAACGGCATAGAGAGTACACTTATAAAGTTTGCAGATGATACCAAGCTGGGAGGGGTTGCAAGTGCTTTGGAGGATAGGATTAAAATTCAAAATGATCTGGACAAACTGGAGAAATGTTCTGAAGTAAACAGGATGAAATTCAATAAGGACAAATGCAAAGTACTCCATTTAGGAAGGAACAATCAGTTGCACGCATACAAAATGGGAAATGACTGCCTCGGAAGGAGTACTGTGGAAAGAGATCTGGGGGTCATAGTGGACCACAAGCTAAATACCAGTCAACAGTGTAACACTGTTGCAAAAAAAGCGAACATAATTCTGGGCTGTATTAGCAGGAGTGTTGTAAGCAAGACACGAGAAGTAATTCTTCCTCTCTACTCCACGCTGATTAGCCCTCAACTGGAGTATTGTGTCCAGTTCTGGGCGCCACATTTCAGGAAAGATGTGGACAAAATGGAGAAAGTCCAGAGAAGAGCATGACCCATGAGGGAAGATTGAAAAAATTGGGTTTGTTTAGTCTGGAAAAGAGAAGACTGAGAGGGGACATGATAACAGTTTTCAAGTACATAAAAGGTTGTGGAATCTCCATCATTGGAGATTTTTAAGAGCAGGTTAGACAAACACCTGTCAGGGATGGTCTAGACTTAGTCCTGCCATGAGTGCAGGCGACTGGACTAGATGACCTCTCGAGGTCCCTTCCAGTCCTATGATTCTATGTAAGTATCAGTTTATACTTAGATCCAGCAATAGGTTCTGGCATCTCCATTATTTTTAATAACACAGAGGCCAGTTACGTGATAATAGTTTTATACAAACAGTATTGAGTATAGCCAGGAACATCTGAGTTCTAAACCTGGTTCTGACACTGAAGGCCTAGGAAATGTCACTTAACTTCTCTGTGACTCAGTTTCTCAATCTGTAAAATGAGGATAATAATCTATAGTTGCGTCACAGAGTTGTTAAGGATTATGGTAATTAGTGCAGGATTTTTAAAATGAAAGGCACTATATAAGTGATAAGGTTTTTTAATAAATGTAGTTAACAAGTGAGATCAAAGGTTTTTCAAATCTTAGTCTTTAAGAAAAGTCTATTAGAATTTAATAGGGGTAAATCCAATAGGGATTCAATGGCTACTTCTCTAAAAACCTATGGAATTTAATAGAGTAACATCTTTAGCATAGACATTTTAAACCAGACTATAGGATTTAATAGAGATTATATCCCTGCTACAGAATTCTACAGGTTATTTTAAAAATTAGAAAGGATATAATTCTTTATAGCAGTCTGTATTTAACCATAATTAAACCAACTTCTGTATTACTTTTGGTAAATTATACGGGGGGGGGGGGGGTAAACATGTAATTGGATACAAGGGGAAAGATGAATTAAAATTGCAATGATTTATTTAATAAGAATTTCAGATTGCATACGACAGCCCTTCAGTGTGTCTGCCTTTAATTTGCCTAATTGACAGCTCATTAGCAGCTCTGAAAACCCCCATGACAAAACAAACAATAGGGGATAGAGCCTCTACTTAGGGGGTTATATACAAAATCCAATTAGATTAAAAATTACAGTTGACAAAATACTCTGAAAATAATTTGGAAGAATAATCATTACATAATTTTAGAGCTGTGTCTAGTATAAAATATATATTTCTGCAGGCAAAAATTGAATGTTTATATTCCCCATCTATAGCGGGGTAGACACCCACTCCTGCCTGGAAGGGCTTGAAAGCAGCCCTGGAGAGGGCTGCAACTCTAAAAGCTGGGCTGACTGGGGAAGCGGCCGCAGCTGGGCCACACCCCAATCAGGGCACAGCTGGCCTGTATAAAAAGGCTGGGAGCCAGGAGCTCAGCAGTCTCTCTCTGCATTCAGGGAGAGAAGGGCCTGGCTGTCGGGAGCTTAACCAAGTGCCTAGAGTGGAGCAGGGCTGGGGAAAGGCCAAGGGAGCTGGGGAGGCTCCAGCCTGGAAAGCCCCAGGCTGCGGCCTAGCAGAAGGCCAACGGGTACTGGGTGTTGCAGAGGGCAGCCCACGGGTAGGCAGAGGCAGCAGGTCCAAACCCTCCTTG
Organism: Platysternon megacephalum; assembly: GCA_003942145.1. Taxonomy (NCBI): domain Eukaryota; kingdom Metazoa; phylum Chordata; order Testudines; family Platysternidae; genus Platysternon; species Platysternon megacephalum. The sequence goes on from QXTE01000051.1 coordinate 5,920,128, forward strand.
CCAGTGATGAGTGGCTTCTACTGCAGTCTGCCCCAGGGAACGGGGGCTAGTTGGTGACTGGCAGTAGCCCATGACTGAGGCAAGGTGGGGATAGAGGGTTGGGGGTTCCCCTGGGTGGGGAGACCCTGAGATTGGGGGTTATTGCCAGGGGGCAACACCCCAGACAACAGGGCACCGGGTCCGGGAGGGACACGGGGGGCCAAGTGGTAGCGGGACACTGGCCTGCATAGGGCGCTCCAAGGCTGGAAATGAGCTAATTCCCGAGACCAGCAGGAGGCGCTACAGCGGTGAGTCCCGCACGCTTACATGATCTTTAAAATTTCATTGAGTTTTGGGATGACTTATTTAAGGGTTAAACATATAATATGTATCATGCACTGGGCATCTTGGGAGGTATTAGTTTATTATGAATTTGCAAATTTTATGTTGCACGATAAGATATACTGAAATGTAACTGTTTTCCAAGTTTCCTCATAAAACAATCAGATATATTTAAAAAAGAAAAGCAGTGAACCATTGTACTGCTTAACAGTCTGTTCACAGTAGTCTCTCCTCCCTTTATTTGCATACTTAGCTCCTAGTAAGACTAATGGGAATGTATGCACATGGATAAAGGGGAGACTAAATGTCTTAATTTTCTTGCATCTGGGAGACCTCTATACTTTAAAAATAGGCTGTACTGGACAGTGAAGAAAAGGGATAAGGAATAGTGCTTCCTTTCCTATTCCCACTGTAATAAATGCATGCTAGAGAGCGAAGTATCTGCGTACCCAACTGCTGCTTAAAATTTTACAACTGAGCCCCGGAGGAGCATGTATGCCAAAAATTAACTGAACAGTATCCCCAAACCATCCTTATTCTTTGTTTCTGTATTCATGTAACTATTTAAAACCCACTGTGGATATATTCCTCAATTTGAACAGTACATTGTATCTTGGGAGAATCCCAGCCATATAATAAGGCAGAGTCAGCCCAAACTAAGACATTCTAGCTCTACTGAAGACCTATGCATATTTATGGAGAAATCTTTAGTGTACATCTCTCTAAAAATGCAGATGCAGCACCACCTTCTTTCTAAAGCACCTCTCTGCTCAAGCATCTCTGGCTTGTATGATTCTGTGATACATGGTCCGTTTATTCACAGACAAGGAACAGAATGGACAGCAAGCATTGCTATCATGTTCACCACTGGTTATGTTCCTCTGTGGTATCATATACACACACATTTTATGTCCACAGGCCACCAAAGGTTAGGGGTGAAATCCAGGCGCTATTAAAGTCAGTGAGAGTTTTGCCATTGCCTTCACTTCAGCATGACCCAGATTTTCCCATAGGCGAGGAGCTATGGTGTAATAGAGATGTTGAAAGGGTCTGGCAGTGCACTGCAGTATTAGCAAGCAAGGTCATTTGTTCAGTTAAAACACTTAAAATCTTTGTTGCCTTTTGTCTATCAGTGAGAGAGAGAGAAAATTACAACAGACAACTTGCTCTCGTGTGACCATTTGCTCTGAGCAACACTGTCACAGTTACAGGGCTAGCTGCACCAGTGGCAGGCTCCTCAGTGGCCCTTCTGGACACCCTGGGCCTATCACCAGAGCCAGGGGCAGAGCCAGGATTCCAGACCAGCGTCAGTGGTTTCGGCGTCCTTTGGGCCGCCACACACACCCTCCACACCACTGCAGGGGACCCATCCGGCAGCTGTACTGACGTCGACGATCTCGGCACTGACCACAACGTCGACGATCTCAGCACCGATTGCTGCATCATCCTCGGCACCGATCACGGCTCCATCTGTGGCACAACCAGTGACACCGACCGCGGCACTGACTGCAACACTGACAGCCGCATCATCTGCAGCACCGTCCATGGCACTGACCGTGGCACCGACTGCAACACTGACTGCCGCATCATCTGCGGCACCATCCACAGTACTGACCGTTGCGGCACCGACTGTGGCTCCAGTGTGCCTCTCTTCTAGGGACCCCAGAGGGCCGAGGGCAGGGACCAGGCTCCGGTACCGGCCACCATCTTGTCCTCCTCGTCTCTGGATGAGGCGGTGGCTGGCTCAGCAACCGCTCCAGCCTTAGAGGACAGCAGGGTCCTACAGCAGCTGCTGAGATGGCTGGCCCAGAACCTGAACATTAAACCTGAGGAGGAGGTGGAGGAGGCCAACCCGATGTTCAACATTCTTTCCCCTCCGGGGCCATCCCCTATTGCGCTGCCACTGATTAAAACCATCAGTGATGCCATGAAGACCCTGTGGCAGAACCCATCCTCATTGCTGCCTACCACCAAGAGGTACCAGCGGAGATACTTTGTCCCCTCGAGGGGGTACGAACACCTTTACATGCACCCCCAGCCGGACTCCCTGGTAGTGGACATGGCCAACCAGCGTGAGCGCCAGGGCTACCAGGGGCCCTCTCCCAAGAATTGAGAGGCCAAAAAACTGGATGTCTTCGGGAGTAAAATCTATTCCACCGGGGGGGGGGCGGTGTTTGCAGCTCCATATTGCTAACCCTCAGGTGGTGATTAGCAGATACAATTATAATACTTGTATTTGCAGAACTTCTCCCTATGGACTCTTGCGTGGAGTTTTCCACACTAGTAGAGGAGGGCAAATTAATCTCCCGTGCATCTCTGCAGGTGGCCCTGAATGCAGCGGATGCAGCATCTCACACCATGGATACTGCGGTGGCCGTAAGGAGGAGTTCCTGGCTGCAGGTCTCTATCCTCCCATACGAGGTGCAGCAGACAATCCAGGACCTCCCCTTTGAGGGTCAGTCTTTGTTTTCTGAGAAGACTGACTCTCGTCTGCCCAGCCTCAAGGACTCTCGAGCCACCTTGAAGTCCCTGTGCCTCCACACCCCTGCACGCAGAGGAGGCACTTTAGACCCCAGCCCCCACCGAGGAATTATTAACTTCAGGGTAGGCAGGACGGGTCGTGCAGGAGAAATAGGAACTCAAGGAAGAGACCTCAGCCCTCCTCTGGCCAGGGCTCTGGCCAGTCTAAACCCTCCTCAGGCCCAAAACCGGCCTTTTGAAGGTGTGCCTGGGGGCAATGCACCAGTGCAAAGACTGGATCCATCCCGCCTTACCTTTTTGTTCCCATCTATCCCCTTTCTACCATGCGTGGGCCCATATTACATTGGACCGCTGGGTACTCCGCACAGTAGAGAAGGGATATTCACTCTAATTCTCTGCCCTCCCACCCTTCCACCCCCCCCCCTTCCCCGTCCCTCTTTAGGGACCCTTCTCATGAGCAACTCCTTATACAGAAGGTGCACTCGCTCCTTTCACTAGGGGCAGTGGAAGAGGTTCCTCAGGAGCAGAAGGGCAAGGGCTTCTATTCCCGGTATTTCCTAATACCGAAAGCCAAAGGCAGGCTCAGGCCCATCCTAGACCTGCAAGAGCTCAACAAGTTCATGATGAAACTCCAGTTCCTCATGATCTCCTTGGCCTCCATCATCCCTTCCGTGGATCCAGGGGCCTGGTATGCTGCACTCGACTTGAAAGACGCGTACTTTCATATAGCAATCCCACCATCCCACAGAAAATACCTCAGGTTTGTGGTGCACAACAGCCACTTCCAGTTCACAGTCCCTTCGTTAAGCCTGTCAGCGGTGCCTTGAGTATTTATCAAATGCATGGCAGTCGTGGCCGTGTTTCTGTGCAGGCACTGGTGTTCCCATACCTCGACGACTAGCTGATCAAGTGCCGCTCCAGGGCTCAAGTGGAGGTGCAAGTTAGATTAATCATTTCAACGTTCGACAAACAGGGCCTTCTCCTGAACACGGGGAAGTCAACTCTGTCCCCTGTTCAGAGGATAGAGTTCATAGGGGCATTGCTGGACTCGACCCAGGCCAGGGGGGGCATGCACAGTGCAGGGGTTAGGGGCTCAGGAGGGAAATGCAGGGGTTGGGGTGAATGGGGCACAGTGCAGGGGTCAGGGGCACAGGAGGGAGGTGCAGGAGGTAGGAGTGAAGGGGCAGAGGTTAGGGGCGAAGGGGGCACAGTGCAGGGGTTAGGGAAGAAGGGAGGGTGGTAGCCTGTGGAGCCCATGGGAGCCAGAGGCAATGGGGGGGGGGGCATGCCCATGGGGGCCAGGGGCACCAAAATACAAGTTCACCCAGGGTGCTATTTTCACTAAGGCCGGCCCTGCCTCCATATTGGTGCACATAACAAAATTCATTCTGCTCATGGGTGGAAAAAAATTAGAGGGAACACTGGTCCTCGGGTTGCTAAAGTTTGAGAACTGCTGTTCTAGTTCCATATTGAGTGCCTTGCAGTTTAGGTTAATCCCCTTCCAAAGTAGAGAGGGATTAAATTACAGTGAACTAAGGACATTTTACTCCTGAATGAGAACATCCACGGGGATGGGGCAGGGAGTGGTTAATGCACTTTAACTTATGCAGATTGACTTCACACCATTTGTCTTAACTTTCCTGAGTGTCCCCATGTAGACAAGCCCTTAGTCCAGGAAGAGACTATGTCTACACTACAGAGCCTATGCTGGCATAGCCTCTTACTGTAGATGCAGTGTAAACTTATTTAATCAGTATTTCTGCTGTTGTAGGAACACCACTGCCTCAAACAACATTGGCTATATCTACACTGGGGTTTTGTCATCATAGCTATGTTGCTAGGGGGTGAGTTTTCTTATCCCTCCCCTCCTCCCCCCCCCAAACCAATTTAGTATAAGTTTTTAAGTGTAGACCAAGCCTAAGAATGTCCATGTGGGGAGCTGGTGTGAAATGGAATCATAGAAGGGTAGGACGGGAAGGGACTTTGATAGGGCATCTAGTCCAGTTCCCTGCACTGAGGCAGGAGTAAGTCTAAGGCCATGTCTACACTAGTACTTATGTCGGCAAAACTTTTGTTATTCAGGGGTGTGAAAAAAACAACCCCCTGAGCATAGGTGAGGCATGGGGAGCTATGTGGGGTCAAGTGCCCCCCCAGATTTCTGCTTGGCCTGCTGAGAGAGGGGAAAGGGAAAGGGGCTCTGTCCTTCTGCCACTGTGCTGCCCCCCGGCACTCTCGGCCCCTGTCCCTGACAGCCAGGCCCGAGTCGGGAGTGGAAGGATTGGGAACAGCCATGTCTCACGTCAGCCACTCCAGGTCACTGCTCTGTGTAGAGTGGCAGCTGCCCGAGAGAGAGCCTGGCTGGGGAAGTGGTGATGGTGCCGGCAAAAATTTAAAATTTGAAACATTTAATCTAAAAAGCAAAATTTCTATTCTGATATGCCATTGTGGTGCTTCATGGGAGTTGTAGTTCTGGTCAGTCCTGCATGCTCCCATTCTTCTCTATAGACTGGGCTCCGTGGTCAGACTACACCTCTCATGATGTACCTTGATCTCCCCTCTTGGTGAAGAGAAGCAGTTGCATCATGGCAGTCACATGGCACTGGTGCAGCAAGGGAGATGAAGTCTGGCTTGGGAGCCTGGCCCATAGTGGAGAACAGGAACAAAAGAGACCTGAACTATAATCTCTATGAGGCACTGTGGTGGCATTTCAGAACAGAACTATTTCAGTTTTTAGGCATTCAGTTTTCAACCAAAAATCAAAATAGTCCGTGGAAAGCAGGCACTTTTAATGAAAAATGTGTATAATCGAAAACTCAATTTACTGTTAAAAAACTGGATGGAATTAGATGCATAATTTTTGATCAGCCCAATCATGGACATTTTGAATAGATTTAAAAATAGAGCTGTGTGAATAATGGAATTCTTAGTGTGCTGGCAATTCTGAAAAAACAAAATAAGAAACCAAAACACCTCGCTTTGGGTTGAACTGAAAATTATTTTCAGACATTTCGATTTGCCAAAAATTTTGAAGAAAATTCAATTTCAGGCTGAAACAACCCAGTCGTTTGACCTGAAATGAAATGTTTCACTTTTATTTTGAGCATTTTTAAGGATTTTTAATTTTTTAACATTAAAATTGTGAATTGAAAAATTGAAACATTTCATTTGGAAAATATTGAAATGAAAGATTTCAGTTTTCTTTAATTTGTTTTTTAAGGTTTTTTTCCAACCAAAACAATTTGACAAAATTGACACAAATTAATGAAATATGTCAGTGTCACCAACTCTGCACTTTTCCAGTGGAAAAAGAAGTTTGGGTTGAAAAACTTCACTCAGTTCTACTTTAAAACTATGACTCTTATGACAAGAGCCTAACCTTAAAAGTGCAAGATGCACTTAGCTGCCTTGGTCTCTTTCCATCCCTAATAGGAAAGGTCAGACAATAAATTTTGTAGCAGAACCAGAACCCCATGCAGGAGTCAGGCAACTGCTGAGATCCTTATTCTGCCATTCCACACAGTGATGTGGCTTCATCTGATTCCTGACATACTCTGACTGCCTCAAATGTTGGCATAATTAGTGCTTCTCTACACACATACTGAACTGCCAAGCATCAGCACTCATTAATGCTTCCTTTCCATTCTGCAAGGTTGCCTTTGATGCTGGAAGCAATCTACTTTTATTTTCAGAACCAAGTTACAGCTAAATTTGTTTTCTTTTCTACATTATGTGTTGAAATCTGCAGCTCATTAATAACTAAGAGATTAGATTAGTTCAAATTAGATGCCTGCTAAAACAGGCATCATTCTTCATTTAAGTGATGTAGTGTTATAAACCTATTTGATGCAATACAAAGCCTAGTCATTTGTGATGAACTAGAAAATGTAACCAGGACTAGATGCTGGACAGCAGATAGTGCAGGAAGCTTGTTAAAAAAACAGAAGAACAATTTTGTGAAAAGTTTCAAAATTTGTTTTGGTTTAGTGCAGTGTTTCCCAAACTTGGGACGCCGCTTGTTCAGGGAAAGCCCCTGGCGGGCCGGGCCGGTTTGTTTACCTGCCGCGTCCGCAGGTTCGGCCGATTGCGGCTCCCAGTGGCTGCGGTTCGCTGCTCCAGGCCAATGGGGGCTGCTGTAAGCGGCGGCCAGTACGTCCCTCGGCCCGCGCCGCTTCCAGCAGCTCCCATTGGCCTGGAGCAGCGAACCGCGGCCAGTGGGAGCCGCGATCGGCCGGACCTGCGGACGCGGCAGGTAAACAAACTGGCCCGGCCCGCCAGGGGCTTTCCCTACACAAGCGGCGTCCCAAGTTTGGGAAACACTGGGTTAGTGGGATACAAAACAGAACCACTTTTTGTTTTGTTCAATTTTTTATGAATGTTTTCCCATAGAAATATTTATTGAAAATGTTATGAATTTTTCTTTAAAACTGAAAAAAAAATACAACCACCATTTTGATGTTTTGGTTAAGAATTTTGATGAAAATATGGCACCAAATTTTTGGGGAAAAAACGTGTTTTGAAAACTTGACTTTTTTGTAAAAATAACCATTTTTTGAAAAAAGGAGGCNGGCCCGGCCCGCCAGGGGCTTTCCCTACACAAGCGGCGTCCCAAGTTTGGGAAACACTGGGTTAGTGGGATACAAAACAGAACCACTTTTTGTTTTGTTCAATTTTTTATGAATGTTTTCCCATAGAAATATTTATTGAAAATGTTATGAATTTTTCTTTAAAACTGAAAAAAAAATACAACCACCATTTTGATGTTTTGGTTAAGAATTTTGATGAAAATACGGCACCAAATTTTTGGGGAAAAAACGTGTTTTGAAAACTTGACTTTTTTGTAAAAATAACCATTTTTTGAAAAAAGGAGGATTTTTCAATGTCTTGTTTTTGTCTGAAAAACTTCAGCCATTTGTTCAGCTTAATGTGTTCAAATGTTTTCAAAACAAGTTCCCACAAAAATGTAGTTCAATTGATGTTTATGGAAATGAGCACCTTTGAAAATCACTCCACATATTACTTGCTGCAACACTTGTCCCTGGCTGGCACTAACCAACTCATGGTTGCATTTGCTTTCATTTAGTTTTTAATACTATCTTTAGTGCCTTCTACTCCCTTGATAAACAGCTTTTCCGTATACTGACAGCAGTAGACAGTTGGTATAATTATCTGATCCCTAGCCTTTTGAAAATGCTATGAAGCTGGCAAGCATATTGCAAAGATGAGGTGGGTCAGAACAAAAGGACTTGTTTTTAAATTGTCATGTGGAAATAAACTGGGCTCTAGTGAGTATCTTTACTCCTAACTAAAAGCAAAACAAAATACTCGTTGTGACTTGTCATCTCCTGAAAATTACTGCCCAGTTTGCAGTATCAATGTCTGCAGATCCAAACAATCTGAAAGGAGCTCAGAATCAAATAGCTGAATACTGTGTATTGAATCAGTGGGCTGGATTTTTCATTGCCTTGCACCTTGTGTTATAAGATAAACCAGTGTACTGGGGAGTAAATCATTCCCATTGTGATTTAATAGTGTCTTACCCCTGCTTTGCACTCCCCTTGCACTGAGGTGAAGGACTGCAGAAGGTACAAGGCAAATTTGTGGAATAGCACATGCAATTTGGCTCACATATAATATCCTTGAAATTACTTTTGATTCTTCCTCATCTACTGGTATATTTTTTCCCCCTTTTTATTTGTGTTGTACAAGATATATTTCATTTTGCCCCTGCATATTCATTCTAAGTCAACATTCCTGTTCAGTTTTTGCATGGTTTTGAAGACTCACTGACTTGTTAGAGCTATTCAGGTTCTATTGTCTAGCTGTCTGTGGTCTCTTGTGCAAATTATAAAAGCAGAAGATATAACCTACATTGGAAAAGCTGTGTTTAAAAAAACTCCTGAAAGGTTGCATGTAGTTATTTTTGCTTTGGACTCGGGAAGGTCTATACCTCGCCATAACTGCAGATACATGATCTGAGCTATATCTTGTATGTGTCAGTTTTAATTCCATTTGAGAGGATTTATAGATTTTTGGGGTTTTATGACTTGAGACTCAATCTGTACTGTGTTCTTTGCACAAAGGGAGGAATAAAGAAGATAGTGTTTAAGGACTTTGGCTGTTAGCCCTATGGAATAGTTTGCTCCAAAGCATGTGCTTTTTCGTACTAGAAACATTGATTAAAGTGAAATAAATGTAGTAAATTGCTGTGTGGCAGTTTGAGTCTGAGGTACTAAGTCGACCATGCCAGGTTTGAGAGCATTGCTTCCAGGGAACCTAGCGGCCTAATTCTCTTCTCATGCTGGTGTAAATCAGGAATAATGCCACTGAAGTCAATGGAGCTGTACTTGTATAAAAAAAGTTCCTCATCCTATTCATTTGTTTGCATGGTCTGTCCCAGTTCCCAACCCTTGGTCTTTCTCTTTTTACATGTGTCCCTGAGACTGCTAACCTTCCAGGGGAGGGACTGTATCTTTCTCAGCAAAAAGGAACCCTCATTTTGGTCTTTGGACACCACTATGATGTACTTTTTTCATAATAGTCAAATGGAAGGGTTCAAATCCTTCTGAGGATGCTGGGGGAGAAAGGAAAGGGAGAAATTTAAAGGAATGAGTAGGGTGATGCAAGATCTATGCAAACCAAAAATATAAAGGAGGAAGAATATGCTGCACTTAAGAAAGCTCCATAGGAGAGCACACTATGAGAGATATTATGTAGGTTTCAGAGCAGTTGGAATTTCTGTCCATTTCACCATTCCACTTTATTATTCACTTTTAATTTAAAAAAGCCTCAGAGGAGCATGTTTATCCTTTCAGATATCTTTCAATAAAATAAAAGATAAAAGGTTATGGTCAAATCAGGAGAGTGCATCTGTCAGGTCTACTCCAGTCAGAAAAAAAGAAGGGTTCCCTCCCCCGAGTTAAATCCTATCTGATATCATTTAAACTCACCCTTGATTGAGATTTTAAATACGACCATAAAAACTTAAAAGTGACAGCCACACTTGACACGACGGTAATAAAGCACAATAAAGACATTTTTTTTATTTTACAGTTGAATAGCAGCTCTCACAGAAAACATCCCCCTGTCTGAGATTCATTAATACCAAAGTGATGGTTGAAGTCAGAACAGCAGTACCTATAATGAAAATAATGATTACTGCAGTGAAAGGGAACAAAACACAGTATACCTAAGTGGATTTAGGCAGCGCCGGCTCCAGGGTTTTTGCTGCCCCAGGCAGCAAAAAAAAAAAAAAAAAAAAAAAAAGCCGCGATCGCGATCTGCAGCGGCAATTCGGCGGGAGGTCCTTCGCTCTGAGCGGGAGTGAGGGACCCTCGGCCGAATTGCCGCCGAATAGCTGGACGTGCCGCCCCTCTCCCGAGTGGCCGCCCCAAGCACCTGCTTGTTCAGCTGGTGCCTGGAGCCGGCCCTGGATTTAGGCCTCCTCAGTCTGGGTAAGGGATGTGCCTTGGTGTGACTGAAAGTTGTTTATTGGCCTTTGTACAATGAGTTTGGGGGGCTTAGACCATTTCCCAATGGACAGGTGTTTACAACACAAAATGTGATGAAGATGCTGCAAATCACAGACACCACTGAGCCCAGTCCTTTGAGGTGCTGAGGACACTTGTCTCTCAGTGATGTCAGGATGTGCTCACCACCTTTCAGAATCAGGCCCTAGATCAGTGAGAAATGCTACAGACAAAGAAGTGAATCATTGCCATGAATGTAAGAGCAATTCCTGTAGTGACCCCATCAGACCTAGAGCCAGAGGCCAGATTCCCACAGTCATTGAATGCACTGCAAAGACTCCCAGTGACTTCAGTGGGAATTACAGTGGGCTCCAGAAGAATCAAATCTATTGACAATGAAGAAGAGGATTAAGGTCCCAGTCTTGCAACCAGAGACGATGGGGGGGAGGGGGAGGCAGGATGCGAGGTCACGTGCCCCCTCTGGATTTGCTGGTTGGCTTGTACTGAGCATACTCACACAGCCAGATGCTCTCACTCTACCGCCAACCCTAACTATTGGCAAGCATGGGTTGTCTCTGTGCAACCATCAGAAACAATGAGAGTTTTGCCATTGCTAAAACAGAAGAGGGATCGGGCCCTAAGATCCTGATCCAAAGCCCACTTAAGTAAACAGGAATCTTTACAGGTTAACTTCAATAGGCTTTGGGTTAGGTCCTAAATCAGTGGTTTTCAAATAATGTAGTCTACTGCATACCCTCATCTGAGATAGTCATAATATACCTATGAAAAGAGGGGCGGGGGGGGGGAGGGAAGTCTGTAAGGGATAAAACGATGTGTTGTCTGTCATTACAGGATTTTTCTCGCATACCCCAGTTTGAAAACCAATGCTCTAAATGATAATATTTCAGCTGTGTATCACAAGCTGGTTAATAGATCAGTGATTGGCAGGCTGTCTATACTGTTAAAATATAATGCTCACTGAAGCAAAGACTATGAATGATAATTGACTTAAATAGAAATGTATCTGCTCTGCTCCTCTCCTTTATGGAAAAGTCCTGTAGAATTCAGTAGAAAAATGAGGGCCTTGCTATAGGTTTTTGAACCAGCCCATAAACTTTAATAGAGAATTATAATCCTGTTATTGATTTCTCCAGGGTGTTAAAAAACCTTCAAGAAGCACAGAATTCTCTAACTTCTATAGTTCTTAGAAGTTCAGGTGGCTTCTATAGAAAATATTATATAGACCAGGGGTAGGCAACCTATGGCACGGGTGCCGAAGGCGGCACGCGAGCTGATTTTCAGTGGCACTCACACTGCCTGGGTCCTGGCCACCGATCTGGGGGGCTCTGCATTTTAATTTAATTTTAAATGAAGCTTCTTAAACATTTTAAAACCCTTATTTACTTTACATACAACAATAGTTTAGTTCTATATTATAGACTTATAGAAAGAGACCTTCTAAAAACGTTAAAATGTATTACTGGCACGCGAAACCTTAAATTAGAGTGAATAAACGAAGACTCGGCACACCACTTCTGAAAGGTTGCCGACCCCTGATATAGACCCTTATTGCTTTCTTCCCTATTAAGTTAGGTAGGACTTTCCTGTTAGCTTTGTTTGCTGTGCAGCAAATATTGTTTAAATACTTGGGAGAAAATGCCAAGAGTATAAAGGGCTCTTTGATCTCACAGAGAAAGGTATAACAAGAACCAAAGTGAAGGTGATTAACTAGTGCAGTGGTTCCCAAACTTGTTCCGCTGCTTGTGCAGGGAAAGCCCCTGGCGGGCCGGGCCGGTTTGTTTACCTGCCGCGTCCGCAGGTTCGGCCGATTGTGGCTCCCAGTGGCTGCGGTTCGCTGCTCCAGGCCAATGGGAGCTGCTGGAAGCGGCGGCCAGTACGTCCCTCAGCCCGTGCTGCTTCCAGCAACTCCCATTGGCCTGGAGCAGCGAACCGTGGCCACTGGGAGCCGCGATCGGCCGAACCTGCGGACGCAGCAGGTAAACAAACCGGCCCGGCCCGCCAGGGGCTTTCCCTGCACAAGCGGTGGAACAAGTTTGGAAACCACTGAACTAGTGGAACAAACTACCAAGGGAAGTTTTGAAGTCTTCAAATCAAGACTGGATGCCTTTCTGAAGATATGCTTTAGACAACACAAGATATTGGGCTCAATACAGGAATAACTGGGTGAAATTCTATGCCCGGTGTTATCAAGGAGGCCAGACAAGATGGCCTAATGGTCCCTTCTGGCCTTAAAATTTATTAATCTAATCTATAAAAATAAATAACTGAACTGATCTTTATTTAATAGCAACAAATGTTACCCCAGATCTGCCTATTGCACCTTCCTCTGAAATATTTGGTGGTGGCTTCTGCCAGGGACAAGATACCAGAGTAGATGGACCACAGGTCTGATCCACTCTGGCAAGTCCTACGTAACTTAGGGCCAAATCCTGAGAGATGCTGACTTCTATGGGAGTGGCAGGTGCTCTGTACCTCTCAGGATTTGGCACATGTTGATTTGTCCAGTGCTGTAGCAATGAAGAGCTTTTATGGAACCAGATATCTCCTTGGGAAAGTATATACTAATTCACCAAATGTAAAAAAAAAAACCTAGGCCAGTGTAAAAAAACTAGATTTTTAGCTCCAGAAACCAAGCAGTGAAGATCTGTTCCAAAGCAGTCAGAAGAAAAGTAGTGAAATCGGTTTCATTTCTGTTGTCAGCTGATGTGCACAGATACCTGTGTGATTCTGCCTCTTTTTTTGTGATGCTTCCTAGGAGTGTAGTTTAATCCCTAGGATAACTCCATTGTAATCAGGGGTGAACCAGGCCACTGTGCTCAGGTTAGAAAATGTTTGTACAAGGAAGGTGACAAGGGCCCAAGTGTGAAATAAAAACTGTATCGCATGAGATGCTGATCCTTTTTTTTTTTTTTTAATAAAGAGTGATAGTCAAGGGTGACATCTTTACTAACCTGCATCACTGTTCTGTTTCTGGGCTTCTGGTTGAAGCATCTGATGTAATTTCTTGCTGGTTTCAGAGCTGTTTGTCGGCCAGAGGATCTGGTGTGCATGCTGTTGCTGGGAAACTGAGACTGGGAAGAAGGGGGGGAAAATGCGGCAGGTGGAAGCAGCATGTGGAAATGTTGTTCCATTTAGTTTTAACAAGGTTTTTGAGTGTTTTGTGTGTGTACCTGTTTTAACACTCTCTCTGTTCCTGGCGGCGTTTGGGGAATGTAGGTGTGTTCCTGGCTGAGAGAAACTCGGTCTGGACAAAATGAAATAAGGTTTTAAAGAAAAACACTATCCTTATTTCTCCGAATGTTAGGGGAGAAAATGGCAGAAGCTTGCCAGGAGTAAGAGAACTACCTAATTAGTGGTTGTATATTTTTTTTTCACTGTTCAAAGAGTGGAGCTGTTATTTACTAAAAGGCTTAGTATAGTGCTATGGGGAAAATAAATGTAAAAAGATTTAGATTGTAAATTTGGGGCAGGGACCCTTTTTTCGTTACATGTGTGCAGCGCCTGTCCCAAGGGGGCCCTGATTCCTTGTTGGGGCCTCTCGGCACTACCTCAGTACAATAATAAAAGCAAGGAGAGAAACAGGAGCAGCAAGAGCACCCATAGCCAAGGGTGTCACTAGGACACAGAATTGCTGCTGGCACAGGCCCTCCTCAAGGAGGTAAACATATTAAAGAGAACGGAGCAGAAAAAAGACAAGTGAGGTTCTTCCCTAGGGATTCTGTGAGGTTCCTTATCCTTGGAGTAAGAGTACATGTGATGGCTGACACACTGGCGATTGAAGTAGGCTCTTTTAGAGCTAAAAGCATGAGCTTCTACAGCATGAACTAAAAGGACAAGGCTCCCTAGGTTGGGTTGTAAGACTCTCATCCTCTGTAGGTTGGACACAAAGGAAAGACCTGTAACACATCAGTGGGTTACATACAGAGCACAGTATAAATTAACAAACAGCATTATTTGGTCAGAAAACCAAGGTTCCTCTCCCCACTCCTGCTGCTAGCTAACATTGTTTCTACAGACAGCATGTTGAATCCAGATGCTGATATAGAGCTGTTGCAGAGGAGTTGATGGAGAGCATATTAGTCATATTAGTCATGATATGAAAACAAATGATCAGGAAATAAAACTGGCTGAGGACTAGAGAAAGGATGTGCCTCTTCATTTTTTGATAGCCATTGGAAATATAAATGCTTTACTTTCTTCCAGGGGACAGACTGACCTAGGACATTACAGAAACTCTTTCCCCTGTTATGTTTTGGTGTTTGAATCAGGGATTAGTTAGTAAAAAAGAACAGAAACCACCTACTCTCCCCCACTATTTTTAGCATAGAAGAGAGCAAAAGAGATGAAAACCCTCATGAAAGAAGAAGCTCTTCCTCTTCAGTGATAATACCCTACAACTTCTTTCACATTCCTCCATCAAAACAGGTGGAGGAAACAGGCTACTACAGTGGCTCTCAAACTTTTTTACTGGTGACCCCTTTCACATAGCAAGCCCCTGAGTGCGACCCCCCCTTATAAATTAAAAACATTTTTTATATATTTAACACCATTATAAATGCTGGAGACAAAGTGGGGTTTGGGGTATAGGGTGACAACTCGTGACCCCCCATGTAATAACCTCGCGACACCCTGAGGGGTCCCGACCCCCAGTTTGAGAACCCCTGGGCTACTATACCAGAGAAACTTACAAGCCCATCCTCAGAAATAAATGAGTGGACCCCAAATGCACAAAAAATTAGAAGGGCATACGGTAGGACTGGTATATGCCCCTATATGGGTGGTGCCTTTCATTTGTTTCTCTCTCTATTATTGGCTCTCTGGGTTTCAAAATTATCACCTGTACTCCGGTAGCACCTAGAGGCCTCAGCCCCATTGTATTAGGCACTGTTCAAACATATAACAAAGAACCCTGAAGAACTTACCATATAAGCATCAAATTAACTTCAGCCACTCCTACTTCTGCTCCTGTTTAGCTTGCCACAATACAAAGCTTATTATTAAAGGGGCTTAAACTGGAAGGTACCCAGTGCCTTCCATCCCAGTAGTTTGGTAGGGATGTACTGAGCACTTTGCAGGATTAGGTCCAGTTTTGCAGAATAGGAGGAGATGGAAGAATGTTAATACAATGTAGTCTCTCTTCTGTTTATGTGCCCTTGCTTCTTGGTGTGTGTGTGTGTGTGTGGTTGTGGTTGTGTTGTGTCTTGTTTTCCAAAGGAAATAAGGGTTCTGGTACTTTCTACTCCCCTCCTGCCTGCTCCTTTCCCCTCCTCTAAGTTTGACAATGCAATGAGGGGCAATGCAGCTGTAGGAATTGGCTGCTATGGCCAATTGGACTGTGAAATAAATTATACCAGCATGTAAATGATGGTAATGAATTAGGAGTGTGAATCTGATTCAAAATTGTTTTCATAATTAATATGTGCATCAACTGGCAGGGTGGATATATTCCTAGACATGGTATTAAGAGATATTGGAGATATGATTGGCTACATAATGAGAGAGAAGTATCTGTAAAGCAGAGATCACAATGACATCAGGTTTGGAATTAAAACAAAAATGAAAGTAAAGAGCGGACGGCAAAAATATTAAACGTGGAAAAGGAGTGACAGGCCCTGCAAAGTCACGGGGCTTTAAATGGCATTGAATTATTAGGAGCAGAGCTGGTTCATGAAGTTCAGTGCAGAGAAGAGAACTAGGGTGAGATCATGCTCCACTGAAGTCAAAAGGAGTCTTGCCATCGACTTCAGTGGGGCCAAGGTTTGATCCCTACATAGTCTACATGGAACCATAAAGCAGGTGGAACTGTGGTTCTAGTATTAAACAACTCTATACAATGTTCTGAAAAAAAATTCTTTGTTTTATGGAATACATTTTTCTTAGTGACATGGCACAGTGGAGAGGGCAAAAGTTCAAGAGCCTGAACTCCTGACTTCTAAATCCTCCACTAACTCTCTCTGTGAACTTGGTTTAAATCACTTACTATTTTGGCTTCAGTCTTCTCTATCTATAAAATATTATAATCTTCACAGGGTCATTATGAAGATTGGTTGATCCTGGTAACATGCTTTGAAGATAAGGTGCTATCAAGGACCTTCAACTCAAGGTTGTCTATGGGCTTTGGATTAGTCCTTTAATTGGACTGATCCTGAAGTGCTTCCTCAGTCTTCACTCAAGCAAACTTTTTTGGATTAATGGAAGTTTGAGTTAGGAATTTACGATTTGTTCCATTCCTCATTTACTTCTCTAAATCATGTAGGCCACATCTGGCTTCTGCATGTGGCTAGTCTTGTCTCCGAAATTACTCTAGCATTTGAAATCACCCTCTGTCTTTCACGTTGAAATTTTCTGGCTATATTATGATTAACTGAATTGGAGGTAAGATTTAAAATGAGTCTTTAGTTAAACTCAGTGATAAAATTATTTGGATAGATTTATTAATAACAATTATGTGTATCATAGTAGCACCTAGAGGCCTTAACCTCAACTTGGGCCCCATTGTGCTAGGCACTGTGCATACACAAAGTAAGTCAGGCCCACATCCTCAGAGGTATTTAGGCACCTAACTACTTTTGAGGATCTGGGCCTCAGTCTCTCCCTGAAAGAGCTACAGTATATGTGGAAATTAAGATTCAGGCTGCACAGGTGGGATTTTCTAAATTGCCTAAGCAAGGTAGATGCCTAGCTCCCTATGAAAGTCAGTGGAGTTGACCGTCAATTGACTTTGGATCAGGTACACAACATAACACTAGTAGGAGTAGTATGTGCATTAAGAAGAGTCTGTGCCTCTTTAAGAGAGTTCTCAGACATGATCCTGGAATGTAAAGGAAGAAAACGAATGGTTGGCCATCTGCTGTTTTAGGTTCCTAATCTGCCACCTTTACTCACTTTGAGTTGAATTCAATGGGAGTACTCACATTGCAAAGTACTTCTCAACGTAACATTTGTTTAGGGTGACCAGATAGCATATGTGAAAAATCGGGACGGGGGTGGGGGGTAATAGGTGCCTATATAAAAAAAAAAGCCCTGAATATCAGGACTGTCCCTATAAAATTGGGACATCTGGTCACCCTACATTTGTTGCAATACCACATAATTGATTTCAGTGGATCTACTTAACATGCCTAAGGACTGGCAGTATTGAGCCCTTAGTAAATAGTTTGGAAAAAAATAATGGATTTTTTTAGTCTTCATCCTTATTGACTTCAGCTTCATTCATCATATAGCATCACCACAATCATCTCGATACATTACAAATTGGGTAGGAATTCAACGACTAAGCTTGCTATTAGGATTCAAACTGCCCAGTTATACAGTAGAAACACTTCTATTGCTTCATGAATCTTGTGCTTAAGGGCATACATTCTGAGTTGTTCCCCACATGTACTGCAAACTTCCAATATTTTAGAATTCCTAACACATGTAAAATATTTTGGATCAAGATGAGCACATAAGCAAATACTGGGACAAAACGGGAATTGTGCCAGTGAAAGCCGCTAGGCAGGCACCGTGCCCAAATTCTTTGGGCGGAAAACTCAGCTGAACAACATACCCGCAAGTCATCCGCCTGTTAGGAAGTAAAGTAGGAGGAAGGGATATGACTTGTGCAGTTTTATTTTATTGGCAAAAATGTCTGCACAAAATGAGTTTCAAAGTGGCATGTGCAAGCACATGTGGAAACTGAATTTTAAATTTTCAGGGGTATTTGTACCAGAAGTATTTGCATTCATCCAGTCAGGGAACAGGAACAATACCATATATGTCTGAACAACCACAACTAGCCATCACAGCTTGAATGGCAAATACCAAATACTTGCAGAGAAGTGTTGGTAATTAATCTATGGGGGTTTTTAATTGCCAAAATGTCACAATTTCAAATAATGAATAAATCAAAAGAAAAGCCTGTCTGTTCATGGAATATCTTTGAACAGTGAGAGGTTAAATTTGTCAGATTATTCATAGTGGATTATTCTCTCAGCCATTATCCTTTCAAGAGGAAGTCCCTGCCCCAAAGAATTCACAGTCTAAACAGATTAACAAAGACGGGGAGAAAGGAAGTAGTAGAATTCACATTTTGCAGCTTGAGAACTGAATCACAGAGAGTGACTTGTCTGGAAGTCTGTGGCAGAGCTGGGAATTTAACTCTGATCTCCTGAGCCCCTTAAGTCACAAGACCATCTGTCCTCTCAGTTAAGCCACACTTTCTTCTATAGCAGGGGTCGGCAACCTTTCCAAAGTGGTGTGCCGAGTCTCCATTTATTCACTCTGATTTAAGGTGTCGCGTGCCAGTAATACATTTTAACATTTTTAGAAGGTCTCTTTCTATAAGTCTATAATATATAACTAAACTATTGTTGTATGTAAAGTAAAATAAGGTTTTTAAAATGTTTAAGAAGCTTCATTTAAAATTAAATTAAAATGCAGAGCCCCCCGGACCGGTGGCCAGGACCCGGGCAGTGTGAGTGCCACTGAAAATCAGCTCGCGTGCCGCCTTTGGCACGTGTGCCATAGGTTGCCTACCCCTGTTCTATAGATTATTCAGCAGTTCTGTTTTTATGCCTAAAGCCCTGATTCTGCAAAGACTATATGGCGGTCCCTATGGAGTGCCACTGACTCTCTACATGACTTCCTTTAACACAAACAAAGGGTTAAGATTAAGAGTCCTTAAACGAATGGATGTTTTGATTTGGATCTGTGCAGGAAAGTGTGGTTGAAGGGTGGAAGAGTTAAAACGTAAGTTGAAATGTTCTTTGTTTGATCTTTGGTTTAGGAAAAAACCCTCAATCGACATGACTTTAAAAGAAAAATCAATAGGAAACTAGTGTGTTATATAAATAAAAAAAATCTCACATTGGGAGGTCAAGCTATTGAAAAAGGGGGCAGGTTTATAAAATAATTGCTCCTTTCGTTTAATATTGATTAGAGAACTGTATTTTCAAACTGAACATAATTTCTGTAGCAAATTAATGAATGCTACTGAAAGGAAAGAAAGAGGGAAGCCATTATACACTAGCATAATAAATGCCACAACGAGATTTATCCTATTGCATATACAAAACTTAATTGCAGATGCATCATTTTAAAGTTTCTTAGCATTATTCACCATCTTTATTTACCAGCAGGTGTAACATATCTTGTAGCATACTTTAATTGTGGTAGGTGATCCAATTAACTGTTTAATCAGGTAATTTATTTATAAAAGCTGTCATCCAAACTGTGAGAAGAGAGAGACATGTGAGCAGTTAGAGCTTTTTAGGAATTCCTTAAATTCCATAGGCTTGAACAATGGCTTGAAGAAACCTTTAGCATCCTAGTGTATTGTTTCTGAATTAAATGACACCCTCTTTGTAGAATGCATGTTGAGCAAGCATCAGGGCTGGCCCACAACATTTTGGCACCTGAGGCGGGGAGCTCAAATGACGCCCCCATGTCCCCTCGCTTGGGCCAAAACTTTGAAAGGTCTCAATTCTGCCTTCTTCCTGTTCTACTCCTCTCATGGTGCTGCTCTGCTACCTACCCCAGTAAAGGAGAACTAACAACTTAAAATGCCTTGTTCAAAAATTTTAAGTAACACTTAAATTTGCTGTTCAGGCGGTTGAAAGTTAACTTTTCTTGTCTGCATAGTAAACACTGGCATTTTTATCTGTTTGAATAATCAAAGTGGTGCTTTCCGTGCCTTCTTGGTTGCAAAGATTTGAACTGCTTCCTGAAGGTCCACAGTCTGGGCCAGCTCATGCTCTATTGAGATGGTTGCAAGGCTGACCAGCCTCTCCGGTGTCATTGTGGAACGTAGATGTGTTTATATTAACTTCAGCTTGGAGAAGCTGCGTTCTCCACTGGCAACTATTAAAGGAAGTGTTAGAAGTATGCACAGAGCAACAAAAGCATTTAGAAAGAGGGTGGTCATCTTATTTGTGCACATATATTCCAGAACAGCCTTTGGAGTTGATCCTGCTGAAATGTATCTTGAAAGGGCTTTCAGTTCATCACCTAAATCACCCGCATCAATATCGCGCATGTCATCATGTGTCAGCACTGTCTCTAGTGCCCTGCATTGCTGGTGTAGGTCTTCTGGTATAGTGAGGAGTTTTGGAATATCATAGCATTATCCTCCATAATGGCAACTATGGCATCATCTATCTTCCCAATTTGGTGTTTGATAGGCTTTATCACCTCCACTTGACTTTCCCATCGTGTGGCACTCAGTGGTTTGTGTCAGAGAGGATGTTCCCAGATATTGCTTCAAAATTTGCCATCAATGAGTTGATGCAGAGAAAAATACATAGATGCTTTGAATTACATTAAAAAATTCAGCAGCCTCACTAGAAGCTGATGCTGCATCACTGACCACCAAGTTCAGTGAATGAGAACTGCATGGGACAAAAAAAGCTTGAGGGTTTAACTCTCGGATCCGTGTCTGCACTCCTCTGTTCTTTCTTCTCATGTTGGCACCATTATTGTGGCCCTGACCTCTCATGTCAGCTTTCGCAATTCCTGTATCTTCCAGCTTTTTAAGAAGCACATTTGTCATACCAGCTCCTGTAGTATCATCAATGTCAATAAATTCTAGAAAATGCTCTCTGACAGTCACCATTGCAGGGATATTTTCACTAGGTTCTGTTGTTACAAAACGCACCATTAAAGTCATTTGTTCCGTATGGCTGATGTTAGGTGTGCAGTCCAGAATAACAGAGTAATATCTTGCTGACTTCAGATCTGCCACAATCTTCCATTTGACTTTTGTTGCCAGTAACTGTATGATCTCATTTTGAATTGTTTTTCCAAGGTAATGGTGTGTGTACATTTCTTGGGTGGTGACTCTTCTTAGATGCTCCTGGAGTACAGCATCAAATAGCCATCAGCTCCACAATTTTAAGGAAGTTTCCATTGTTTGGCACATACAGCTGATCTGAAGTGCCACGCAGTGCTAGGTTTTGGGTAGCAAGCATTCTCACAATGGCAATGAGCCTTTTCAGAACATTTTGCCAGTAAAGAGACTCTGATGCAATCTTCTCTTGATGCTGATCATCTATGGTGGCCTTTAACCTTAGTCTCATCTCAAGCTCTTTCCACCTATGGAATGCTCTCTGGTGATTTGCTGCCTTCTCATGGCATGCCAGATTTCTAGCCAGATTTTTCCAGTCCTTTGTTCCTGTAGAACCCAATGTGGCTGGAACATTAGACTGGAAGAGTTTGCAACAAAAACAGTATGCAGCATTCTGGGTTTTTGAGTACATAAGCCATGGCCTCTCCACTTTGTCACCATTGGGGATTTCACGCCAGTAATGTGTTGGATGGAAACTTCTATTTTCATTGTCTTTGGGGAACATGAAGTTTTTCACTTGCTGTGGCCCATGCAGTACAAGGAAGTCCCTCAGGCTACTGCTCAAGTGGGTCCACAGTCCTGGATCATCTAGACTTAAGGAACTAAACTCAGCAGCAGCTGTTTCTTGCGCCTCCACCACACTCTTCTCTGATCTACACTTTTCTTCAGGAATGTGCCTGGTTACATCCATTTGAGATGGAGATATGGATGCTGCAGTAGCTGCCAGGTCACCTGCACTCTGACTAACTGGAAGATCAGGCATCTCCTCACCACTCACATCCTCACTGGGGCCGGAAGGCTCACCATGAACATTTGTGTCTATGTATCTCAGGAGAGCTCCTTCCTGCTTAGATAGAAAAGCTTCCTTTGCTTGCTTGCTTTTTCTGAATGCTGCCCCAGAGGGGCATTTTCTTCTTTCACTCATGACTGCTGTTCTGTGCCAGGTATAGTGGCTCTCAACACTCCATTGAAGGGGACAAAAAGCAGGCTGGTAACAGCGCCTGAGTGAGGGAAGATATCAGTGTCTTAAGGGCCTAACTGGCTCCTACTACTTCAGTTGACTGCTTGTTCTCCTCAAGTGGGTTCAGGGAAGCAGCAGGAAATAGGAAGCTCCCTGAGAAGCTGTTGTTAATCAGTCCAGGCTCCTGGAGGTGCTAGAGAGGTACATCAGAGGCTCCTCCTCCTCTCTCTTCCTGCAGCTCCTGCTGCTTTCTGTTATTCCCTCGCACCTTTTCTCCTGCCTGCCTGTTATGTCTCTGGTGCCCTCCTTCCTCCAGCACAGCACTCCACCATCTCTGTGCATTTAGAGCAGAGAGAATACATATGCACCAGCAGCAGAAACAATTTTCTACGCTCTGGATCCTAGTGGTGCCCCCTCGCAGTCTGGCACCTGAGGCGGCCGCCTCATGGTAAGGCCAGCCCTGGCAAGCATGGTGGGATGGTGGTCTGAACGTGGGACTGAAAGACACCCTTCTGAATTGGATGCTGAGTATTAATTCGTTAATATGGAGTTCTTTACAAATATTATTACTATTGGATTTAGGCCTGATCCAAACACCCACCTGAATTCTGTGGCAGTCCAGATCCAGAGCTAAATGCTGCAACTAGATCCAACTAAGGGCCAGATTAATTGTTGCTCTGTATATAATTAGAGGACTCTGTCCTCTAAGTCTGCTAGTGCAGCACCTCTCATGAGCAGTAATTTTGCTTTTTAAAAGTATAGTATTTGTAAAAACAACACCCCCCCCCCCAAGAAAAAGAAAAAAAAAGAAAGCCCCTAGTTTTTTGGTTACCTACAACAGCTTAACTGGATTAAAAAAATATGTAGGGTTTGGTTGTGTTTTCAGTGCATAGCCAATAGTAATTGACTAAGCCCATTTAAAAGGTATAGCATATTCTTCCTCACACACAGCCAGCCTGCTCTACTGGTTGGCCCAGGGAAGGGTGAAGGACTATGGTTCCACTTATTTCTTGCCCAGTTGTTTGTGGGAGAGGGCAACTGGGGCACAGTCCCTGTGCCACAAGGGCCTGATCCAGAGCTCATTGTAGTCAATGGATAGATGCTGTAGTCTTTTATTTTATTTAAAGTAAATTTTGTAATGTGGTATTACACCACCATGGGTTCGGCTCTGGCAGCTACAGTTTCAAGCTTAACAGAGTGGAAGTCACCTGTGCTACTTGCTTTAGATTTAGAGTCTCTAGGAACACATAAAGACCAAGGATAGTGACCATACATACATTCACAAGAACAAGTCTAGTCTGTTTTACAAGTGTTATTAAAGTTACATTTAAAGCTATGATTACCCAAGCATACAGAAATTCCATACAGACCTATGCACAAGTTACAAATGTAGTTATACTCACATCCTTAATAATAGTGTTAGGGTCTGATGCAGTGGTGGGCAACCTGCGGCCCGTGGGCCACATGCGGCCCATCAGGGGAATCTGATTGCAGGCCGTGAGACATTTTGCTGACATTGACTGTCCGCAGGCACGGCCCCCTCAGCTCCCAGTGGCTGCGGTTCACCGTTCCCGGCCAACGGGAGCAGCAGGAAGCCGCGGCCAGCACGTCCCTGCGGGCTGCAGGTTGCCCACCACTGGTCTGATGGGTCTCTCATGGATTGATCATCAGTAAAGGGATGGTTCCTGCTGGAGTTTCCCATAGGGAGTTCAATTTTGCCCCTCTGGGCACCCTCTTTTTATAATGTGATTCTGTCTATACCTACATTCTGCACATGTCCATAAAAGTGTCAATCCTTTTTTTCCTTATTGGTCTGTGTCCCCTAGAAACTTAAGGGACCCCAATTTCTATAGGTTGTGTAGGCTTTCTTTATTCTCATTAGCATTGACGCACAATCTGTATCACGTGGTTAAGGCAGATGTTGGAAACATGTGCCTTTACAGCATTTTCATGATTTAAAATTAATATTCTGGCTAATTTTTCGCAATATTACCACTTGGTACCTCTTTCCCCATAATCTCAGGGCATTGGGTTATTCTTTGGTCACTTATTTGTGTCAGCATTTCTTAGCTCCAAGGCCTAAAATAGCTAAGCTAAAATCTTGCAGGCCTCAGTCTACAAGCCTGGCATTTCAACCCCACTTACTTAGATACCTAATACATGATTATTCCCTCTAAAACATGATCAATCTTATGCTTCTATAATCCTACAATTTAACTCTATTTAGCATACAATGATTATATATAACATAACATGTTAGTTAATTATAACATCACGCAATAAATGAACAATGAACTAAGATCAGGCCTCAGTTGTAGCCAGCACAAAGAATGGGGGAAGAGTCCTTACTGCTTTCTGCATGACTGTGTAAGGGCAGAGCACAATCTAGCCCAGGGGTCGGCAAGTGGTGTGCCGAGTCTTCATTTATTCACTCTAATTTGAGGTTTCGCATGCCAGTCATACATGTTAACGTTTTTAGAAGGTCTCTCTCTCTATAAGTCTATAATATATAACTAAACTATTGTTTCAGAGTAGCAGCCGTGTTAGTCTGTATCCGCAAAAAGAACAGGAGTACTTGTGGCACCTTAGAGACTAACAAGTTTATTTGAGCATAAGCAATAAGGTTTTTAAAATGTTTAAGAAGCTTCATTTAAAACTAAATTAAAATGCAGAGCCCCCCCGGACCGGTGGGCAGGACCCGGGCAGGGTGAGTGCCACTGAAAATCAGCTTGCGTGCTGCCTTTGGCACGCGTGCCATAGGTTGCCTACCCCTGATCTAGCCCATCATTATATTTCTGAACAAGTGTTGTTCCTGACATGTATTACTCACAGAGAATTCGTATAGTCTAGTGCAGGGGTAGGCAACCTATGGCACGCATGCCGAAGGCAGCACTTGAGCTGATTTTCAGTGGCACTCAGGGCCGGCGCTCCCATTAGGCGACCTAGGCGGTCGCCTAGGGCGCTGCTATTTTGGGGGCGCCTGCGCCCCCGCCGCCCGTAGAAATTTGGGGGCGGGGCCTTCCGCCGCCGCTGTGGGGGGTGGGATTTCGGGGGCGGGACCTGCCGCCGCCTAGGGCGCCGGCAAAGCTGGCGCCGCTACTGGTGGCACTCACACTGCCCGGGTCCTGGCCATGGTCCGGGGGACTCTGCATTTTAATTTAATTTTAATTGAAGCTTCTTAAACATTTTAAAAACCTTATTTACTTTACATACAACAATAGTTTAGTTATATATTATAGACTTCTAGAAAGAGACCTTCTAAAAACGTTAAAATGTATTACTGGCACGCAAACCTTAAATTAGAGTGAATAAATGAAGACTCGGCACACCACTTCTGAAAGGTTGCCGACCCCGGGTCTAGTGTTTTGTCTTTTATAAAGCTAAAGTTTTATTACTGTGGAAAAAGGATGCCAAAAACGATGACTTCTATTATAAAAGACGTTCAGTAACTTATTTTTGTGTTCACAGAAGTAAGATATGGAGAAAGGAAAACATACCTGACTGATTCTCAAGGAAACAGGCAAGCATGTGTATTTTCAGGGACTTGTACAATTCAAAACCATCAAGTTATTGAAAAACCAGCTTTCCTTATGGAGAGAGAATAGGTATGTTGTGAATTAACTGAATATTTCCTCAAAGGTAAACATTATTCAGTGCACTGCTAGGCATGCTCTTCCTTGATATAGCTGGTTAGATAAAATGACTGGCTAGCCATTTGTATACAAGCTCAGTGCTGCAAAATGTGTTCCCCAGAGGTAGCTGACAGGATGATATTTTAATCAGTCTGGGATTCTCAGTGGAAAACTGTAGGACATACAGAGAATAGTTAATTATTTTAAAAATGTCATTGAAAAACTGAGCACCAGGCTCCTGTTAAAAATTAGCAGAAAAGTTCACAAATCGAAAGGAATGTTTTCACCTAGTGTGAATGTTAGAGGAGCTTCCCGAACTTTGTATCACTTTGTCTCTATTTCAGATGTAAACGGGTACTAGAGCTCAAACTGTCAGTACCAAGCCCTCAGCCTGTTATGATCATGAAGCCAAGTTTGAATATCCTCAAATGCTTTGATGCATTACAGATAAATCCACCTAATAAAAAGACAGTAATATATCTTTAGACAACAAGCTGAATCACTTGTAGCAGATGCCACAATACAGCACAAGTCGGTACCACTAGTTTCTACTGGACAGAAGAAGGGGCTTTGGTGCTAATGACGATGAGGTACTTGAATTCAAAATGGTAACAAGTGGGTCCATAGAACATAACACCATAAAGATACTGAATTTCTGCTATTGCACTGTCACTGTTGCAGCTCTTTGGTGGTAGCGACAGTGAGAGTGCTAGGACAGACCAACTGTAGGCATGAATGTCAGTGGCCAGTCTCATATGTCCATCATTGCTACCTCAGGTGGAGCTACTGCATGGAGGGGAACAGCAGCGGGAAATTTTAGAAAAAGAGGTGGGTGTGGACACTCCCAGTTTCCCCAGGAAATGATGTGGAATAATACCTAGCTATTATCTAGCACTTTTCATCAGCAGATCTCAAAGCACTTACAAAAAGGGCCAGCATCATCCCCCATTTTACAGATAGGGAAACTGAAACTCAGAGTGGTGAAGTGCCTTGGCCAATGGCAGAGCCAGGAATAGACCCCAGATATCCTGAGTTCCATTCCAATGCTTTATCCACTATGTGGTTCAGTTCTGTCTACACTTGCAGTTCAGTTGCACCTGTTGTTGATGCTCATTGTCAGCAATGGGCAAATTTCCTTGTGTAGGTAAAGTTTGTAGGCACAATACCTCCTAGAGCTCCCCTGTGGCTGTGCACTGCCTGCAATGGCCCAGTGGTTTAATGGTGCAATCATGCTCTAAACGGGCAGGTGTTGCAAACACAACTGAGAAGAGAGAAATAATGTAAAGGGACCTAAAGAGTTCAGAAATAGGGGCAGGAAGCAAAATGAGATTCAAGCAGGAAAAATGCAAGTATACCTGGGGAAAACAAAATCAGTTCTGGCCAGCGCAGTAGGGGAAATGCGAAGAGAATTTAGAGAAGAGAAACAAAAATGATTAAGGGGAAGGAGGGACTGACTTGTGAAGAGAGATTAATAGAGCTATGGGCCCAGTCCTGAAGCCCTTACTCAGCAAGATTGCCAGAGAAAACAATGGATTTCAGCAATAGAAATTCTTGGCCCAATTAATATTATACTAATTTACAAGTATTTGAATGGGGTGAGCAACAAGGACAAGAAAGAAGTGGATTAAATTGACCCAAAGTAAATGTAGGCTGAATATCAGACATTTCTCACCAGTCCTTATAAGATCTTAAATAGCCTTTCAAGGAAAGCAGTGGAAGGAATAAATGGTAAATTCTCAGAATGGAGAGGGGTAACAAGTGATGTACCCCCAAGAGTCAGTCCTAGGACCAATCCTATTCAACTTATTCATAAATGATCTGGAGAAAGGGGTAAAAAATGAGGTGGCAAAGTTTGCAGATGATACTAAACTGCTCAAGATAGTTAAGACCAAAGCAGACTGTGAAGAACTTCAAAAAGTTCTCACAAAACTAAGTGATTGGGCAACAAAATGGCAAATGAAATTTAATGTGGATAAATGTAAAGTAATGCACATTGGAAGAAATAACCCCAACTATACATACAATATGATGGGGGCTAATTTAGCTACAACAAATCAGGAAAAAGATCTTGGAGTCATCGTGGATAGTTCTCTGAAGACGTCCACGCAGTGTGCAGCGGCGGTCAAAAAAGCAAACAGGATGTTAGGAATCATTAAAAAGGGGATAGAGAATAAGACGGAGAGTATCTTATTGCCCTTATATAAATCCATGGTACGCCCACATCTTTAATATTGTGTACAGATGTGGTCTCCACATCTCAAAAAAGATATACTGGCATTAGAAAAGGTTCAGAGAAGGGCAACTAAAATGATTAGGGGTTTGGAACGGGTCCCATATGAGGAGAGATTAAAGAGGCTAGGACTTTTCAGCTTGGAAAAGAGGAGACTAAGGGGGGATATGATAGAGGTATATAAAATCATGAGTGATGTGGAGAAAGTAAATAAGGAAAAGTTATTTACTTGTTCCCATAATACAAGAACTAGGGGCCACCAAAT